>JAULBS010114314.1:0-14776 GCA_032355785.1 Symmetromphalus regularis | reverse complement strand
TTTGTTTTCTAGTTTTACACTACTGGTCTGCTCATTTAAAACTGGAATATTTTTAATAAATAACCATTTAGAATATATCGGTCATGCAACAAATTGAATTTGTCAATCTCTCACAGCTTTGTTTTCTAGTTTTACACTACTGGTCTGCTCATTTAAAACTGGAATATTTTTAATAAATAACCATTTAGAATATACCGGTCATGCAACAAATTGAATTTGTCAATCTCTCACAGCTTTGTTTTCTAGTTTTACACTAACAGTCTGCTCATTTAAAACTGGAATATTTTTTAATAAATAACCATTTAGAATATACCGGCCATGCAACAAATTGAATTTGTCAATCTCTCACAGCTTTGTTTTCTAGTTTTACAGTCTGCTCATTTAAAATCACAAACTCTGGAATATTTTTAATAAATAATCATTTAGAATATATACATGTTCATATATATCATCAAACTTTGTTTCATGCATAAATATCCACCAGTTTAAAGCTGCAATTTCTGGAATATTTTAAAATAAATAACCATTTAGAATTCATGTACATCTTCAAAGTTTATTTTATGCATATTAATCAGCTCATTTAAATAATTAAAACTGCAATCACCCTATAATGATTGCCTCATTACCGGTCATGCAACAGATTGAATCTGTCAGTCTCTCACAGGTTTGTTTTCTAGTTCTCTTACACTACCGGTCTGCTGGTTCAAAACTGGAATCTCTGGAATATTTCTAATAGTAATAAATAACTAGAATATATGTACGGTACATGTTCATAGATCTTCAAAGTTTGTTTTGTGGTAATAATCAACTTGTTTAAATAATTAAAACTACTGTCTCTTGAATATATATGTTTTAATAAATAATCATTTAGAATATATGTACATGTATGTCATCAAAATTTGTTTCATGCATATTAAAAGTAGTTTGTTTTATTTAACGACACCTCTAGAGCACATTGATTTTTATCTTATCATCGGTTATTGGACATCAATCATATGGTCATTCTCACATATGTATTTAGAAGAAACCCACTGCTGCCACATAGGCTACTCTTTCTGATAAGCAGAAAGGGGTATTTTATATGCATTGTCCCACAGACATAGACTGAACTACAACACGCATATAAATTCTTAAGTAGCAGCCACTGAAGAACAGCCCTAATGACTGAACCATTTCCTCCTACTTATCAGGACTAGGGAAAAGCCGACGCATCCCTGAAAGAGAATCTTTTTCAGCCACACAGAGAATCTGCAAAATACAGCAGGATTTATTCAAGCCACTGAGGACCCTGTGTTTGGTGATAAAAAAGAATAAATATATTTTTAGCATTTCATCTGCATTACATATATTGTATCCAGTGTTGGGAATCCTTAAATGCAAAGTGAAAAAAAAAAATGAAATTTAGATATTTAAATATATTATAGAGATATTCAGCACCTTGTTTGCTTCGGACTCTTTCTGTGTCTTGTAAAATTCTGCATCAGCTCTTGATTTCTCTCTGGCCAAATGGGCAATATCTGTAAAGAAAGGAAAATGAGTGTAAACAAACATAAACAAAATTAATAACAGCAGCAACAACAACCATAGCAATAATAATAACAATAATAATAATAAAATCATGTAGAGAAAGTAAAGTAACTGTTAGTTCAAATTAATCAGTTTGAAAATTTACATAATTTGACTATAAGAAAAACACAATTTATGTTTAGTGGATTTAAATCGAACAAATCCACAAGCTCTAAAAGATGCTAAATTTACTAATACAAATTTCAAATATTATGAATAAACTAAAAACTGGTTTCTTAGAAAAATCTATTGATAGTATTTAAAAAAACAGAAAAGCTTATGGAATTTTCTTAATTTCAATGTTGGTAAGAACAAGCAATAGTAAGGCTTTTGTTATTTTAAAAATATATTTGGTTGATTAGTAGAAATACAAATAAAATTCTCATATTAATAAAAAAAAAATTTAAATGATCAGGAGGAAAAACATTACACATTTATTGTAACAGTTTTTATTTTGACAATATAGTTTTTGTTTAGTGTAGATTGGAACTGGAATTTACCCCAATTTTTTTTTTTTTTTTTGTAGAGGTTAAATTGAAAGCATTTTTTATGGCACATGAATGCTAACCAAATGTACAGAATTTAAAGACAAAATAACCTTCAATTCCCGACATCCTCTTCTCTGACTCTTTCTCCATTACTTTCTGCTCCCAGTTTATCTTAGCTACCTGGGCAGTCTTTTCAGCCTCTGTGAAAAAGAAAAAATCAATTTGCATCATAAAATATGACATTAAATAACTAATTACTGTATTGTAAATCATGAAATTAACATGGTGTGTTAGAGGTAGCCTAAAATCTGGATGTTTCATTAAGGTGTGGTAGTTTTAAAACCAATAGTTTTACGGTGAAATTAAAATAGTAAATTAATTGTTGCAGATGCATATTAGAAGATCAACAGGTACTTGTTGAGAAAGTTGAGAACAGTTGTTCAGATAACCAGAAAGTTACTTATTGAGAAAGTCGAGAACAGTTGTTCAGATAACCACAAAGTTACTTTTAAACTTATTTACATACTATTGTCACCATGTGCCTTTTTTCTTTTCTTTTTTTATCAACCTAATATTATATTATATATATATACATATATTATTTGGAACTCATGCTGTCATCTTGTCAAAATATGTATTATCTATTTTGTAAATATTCCTCATATGCCGTATTTTGATGGCCTAAGTGTATTGAAATAAAGTTTCAAAAATTTCCAAAGAGAAAGTTGAGAACAGTTGTTCAGATAACCAGAAAGTTATTTGTTGGGGAAGTTGAGAACAGAAAATCATTCTGACAAAATTCTAAAGTGAATGTCAACATTTTCAAATTTAGAGTTTTATTGAAATATTTTTGAAGGGTTTCCATCAGTTTTTCATGCTGTTTTATATGAATTGAAATACACATACAAAGACACACCTCTTTCTTGGTATTAGGTAAAAAAAAAATATATATATATATATATATATATAGTACTTGGTTCTGATGCCAACCCCCTATCACACGCTTTTTCCTTACCACCACCATGGATCTTTCCACAATCGCCAGGGGGGCAGTACTACCCATTTTGGGAATCACTAACCTAGAACCTACAGAATTGGTTACTGTATCCCTATTTTGTTGCAACCTCAAAATTGGTTAACAAATTCCATAGTTATTTCAATGCCCAAGAAACAAAATGATTCCTTTCTTCCAGTTTATAAAAATGTTATTTTTTTTACCAACCTATAATAGCTTTCTTTCTTTCTGTTTCTGCTTCTTTTTCCACTACTTTCTGTTTCTGAATAGCAATCAACAACTTCGTCTTCTCAGCTTCCCTGCAATTTGGTTTAAAACATTAGGACTATAGATCAAATTAATTATCATGAAAAATGTGAAATCCAATAAAGATTGTTTTCTCTACCCCTCTTATATTTTACACTTTTTACAGAAGTATGGTTGCCTAAATATAGAATTTTAAGCAAACATATTTTCATTATTAGAGAATCGAAGTTACTTTAAGTAGCCAAAAATGATAAAAATAGTATTTATTGTGAACTGAGAAACAAAAACCCCACAAACAGTTGGTCATAACTTCTAGAAAGATTGTCTTCCACATAATTATATATATGTATGTTATTTTTAGTGTGTAACAACAATTATTTTCAATACTGAAGATGCCCAAATGGACCTTTACATTTGGCAATTTGACTGTCATCAATTTTGGGACATGTAGTATTGGGGACAAAATGAACTACTATAAACTTGTTTAGTTACATTTTATTTATCAATGCACAATTTGAGTGATAAAAATTAATATGGTCATGCTATTTTCACACCAATATATAGAAACCTATCACGTTACACTTACATTGCTTCGTAATTTTTACGAATCGCTTCCGGAATCTTTGGCTTGGTCACTCTTACAGCTTGCACAGTAAGACCTGGTGCCAACGTGTTTAAATCTTTCTGCAGTGCAACTTTTAAATTTTCATCTATCTGGTCTAAAAACAATACAAGAAGATTGTCATTCCTTAAATACAGCATATTAAATGACTTACCATTTATTATCAAATGTATGTGCCAAGTGAAATATATTTATAACAAATGGTACCAAGTTTGATATTGTATTTATTACCCAAAAACATTTTTAATTATTCTAATCTTTAAACTTTCAAATTGCACGATGGTTTAGAGGACTGCTATCCTATAATGTTATGGATGATGTTACAATGTATTGTTATTAGTTTTATGTCACTTGCACCGTACAAAATTATAATGACATCATATTTAGTACAGGCAAGCTTATTGGTCATAACAACCACAGTGTCCCTATGAAATTCACTGTTAAACCAATGCTGGTTTTTTCGCAGTGGGAAAATAACAACATATATGTACCGGGTTATGAGTGTCCACTGGAGGTAATAACAAAAAAATATGTACAAAGTTATGAGTGCCCACTAGGGTAATAACAACAAATATGTACCGGGTTATGAGTGTCCACTTAGGTAATAATAAATATGAACCAGGTTATGAGTGCCACAATAGTGGTAAAACAATATCATGATGTTAAGAGTGTAGACTTTAGTTATAGCTTTCAATCCAGACTCTTAAGTCCAGATTTCTTATTCACAACAACCTGTGTCAGGCCTGTAGAAATTGCACTTGCCCGCTCTCCCGAATTGGTGAAAAAAATCTCTCAGGCGAATCAAAATCCACTAGCCCATCAGGTGACTTGCGATTTTTGAGTTCTGTGATGTTGACTTCCAAATTCATAAAACATTTCTTATACTGTGCCATTTTAACTTTGCTAACATTCTGTAAATGAGGCCAAGTTTGGAAAACCCTGTTTTCTCTATGTCTATTTATAGCATATTCTCCAGTGCCGGATCTTCGCGTTTTCACTGCACATGTCACATATGTCGACTGCTAATTAAAAATGTGGAAATATCTTGAAAATGTTTCAAAGACGTCAGAAAAAAAGAAGAGAAAACAAGTGATGAAATTAAAGAAAAGAATAAACAGTATGAGAAGGAAATTCACAAAATTTAATGGTTGGAGCACCAGGGATGTGATTATCGATTATGAAATTCATAATAGTCATTGAAAATGTTAACCACAATAAATATCTCCTTGCTCATTGTCAGAAAATGTATTCATCAAATCCAGTATTTATGGACTATTATTGTGTTATTATTATTTGATTTCTAACATTTTGAGTAATTTTGTACTGGTAAATCTGTGTGTTCATTAAAATTTATTTATTTTCGCATTTGCCACAAAGAATAAAACAAATATTATATATTTTAGAAATAGGTGCAAAGTTCCGAATATGTCCGATGTTCTCCATGTTCCTATACCTTCTAACCGATTGAATAATCGAAAATCAGTTGATTAGTGCTAACCGATGATGAAATTGCAACTGATTCCCAACACAAGTGAATATTTTAAAACACGTCTTGTATTTTTTGTAACAAGTCCGAAACAGATTTATTGTTGGCCTCAAAACAAGGTAGCTTGGGGTGATCGACATTTGTTCAGACTATCGACTGTTTGTATTGCCCAATATTTCAAAAAATAAATAAAGTTTGTTTTATTTAACGACGCCTCTAGAGCATGATTTTAATTAGATCATCGGCTATTGGACGTCAATCATATGGTCATTCAGACATATGTATTTCAAGGAACCCCACTGCCACTACATAGGCTACTCTTTCTGATAAGCAGCAAGGGATCTTTTATATGCACTGTCCCACAGACAGGAGAGCACATACCACAGCCTTTAATAAACTAGTTGTGGACCACTGGTTGGAATGGAAAATAGACCAAACTGCAATTGGGTCCACTGAGAAGGATTGATTAGATGACAAACTGGTTCACACACAGACACGCTACTGTTTGAGCTACATCCCATTCCCTTGCCTAATATTTCAAGGCAGATAATGAAACTCACCAAACAGATCTATATAAACCTCCTGCAGGTTGTGAACACTACAAAACTGATTGAGCTCGTGATGCACCTTGTTGTATATGAGTGTCCTATCGTAATCAGCCGTGAAGTTCCGCACTATATCCAGAGCTGAAACACACAAAATTAATATGTAAACTGGTCTGGAAATAATTATGTTTCCTCTATCAGTCAAAATATCCCAGAGTTTTCCCATGAGCAATAAGGTCCTATGGGTCATGCTCCCTTAGCTTGCTATGTAAGCGCCTTAATATTTGCTTAGCGCCTTCACTGTAGCACCATGTCGGCTTAATATGAGTTACATAGAACCTCTTCTATTTGTTAGTAACTTGGTCGGACAAAGGTATTCACTCCTTGGGAGGAGTGTGGTATGTTATGCTATTGAATAGGGACCCTCAAATTAATCATAACATGGCTTGCACGATTAGCTAAATTTTTACAGATGCTGTATGTAAGCGCCTTAAAAAAATCCTGGGATAATCCAACAAATTAATATTGGTGGATGCTAAAGAAAATATACTGGGGTGGGGGTTAGTGGTTATCTGTGATGCATTAATCAGAACTGATTGGAAAATTTATATCCCCCCCTCCCCATGCCTGCTTTGGAAAATGGTGGCAAGTATATAAGTGTTAAAAGTCTGAGAAAGTCACTTGATTATTTTCTGAAAGTACACTATTAAAGAAAATGGGGTGTGAATACTGACCTGCCCATGCCATTAATTTGTTGACAACTTCAATACGCTCAAAGAAAATAATCACACCACCACTGAAAATTTACAAAAAATGTATTCATGTCAGTTTAATGATGTAATGATATAAATTGTATTATTATATAATAATGATATCATTCTATAAACATAAAAAAAATTATTACATTTTTAATGACAACACTATACCATATTGAAATATAAATCATTGACTATTGAATTTCAAACATTTGGTAATTTTGACTTATAATCAAGTGAGAGACGATTGGTAAACAAAAATATACTAAGCTTGTAATTTTATTACATTTTCTTGGCGTTATAGTGATACTAATATAAAATGGCTGAATATGAGTATAAGAAAAAGAACAAAAAGGTAGTCCATCAGATGGGTAGTTATATTTTTCAACTCATCTAAAAAAAAGTTCACTTGCATTTAGGACATTCTTGTAATGGGAACAAAATAAGATTATTTATTGTGCATGCAATACAGTAGTAGGTTGTTCAGCTTAACATAACGAAACGCTGAAACCCTGTCCATGTTTTTACAAATCTGCAAGTATTTGTCTATTGTACCGATACAATAAAAATCGAAATAATGTTGGCCAAATTGGTCCTTGTATAAAAATGTACCTGGTACCACATGGTACATTCTTAACTTCATCTGTCTGCAATGTTGTCTAAAAAAGAAAAAGTTCAAAAATTAAATAAATTTGTGCAGAATTTAATGTCTCATCTAATCACAATAGTACTTAATTTATAAGACTTGATGAAGTTTTAAAAAGCATACTGTGTATTATAAGTATCTGTATTTTAAAAGTATCTTGTCTTACAAATATCCTGAATTGTTACAAGTGTACTGTATGTTACAAGTGTACTGTATGTTACAAGTGTACAATATATTACACATGTGCTACATATTACAAGTAAAAGTAAATTAAAGTTTGTTTTATTTAATGACGCCTCAAGATAACATTGATTTTTATCTTATCATCGGCTATTGGACGTCAAACATATGGTCATTCTGACAAATGTATTTAGAGGACTGCACATGCCACAGCCTTTGAGGAACCAGTTGTGGACCACTGATTGGAACGGAAAATAGCCCTAACTGCAAATAGATCCACCGAGAAGGATTGATCTGACGACCAACCGTTTTACATGCAGACACCCTACAGTATGAGCTACATCCCGCTCCCATATTACAAGTAAGTCTAAAACAATAATAATTTTTTTTTTAATCTGGCATCTCCATAGGTCCGTATCTCAGTCAAATTCTGACCTATGACCATAATCTATAAATTAATGGAAACCGTATTCAATGCCCCTTCAGATGAACCCAAAATCCCAGTCCCTAAAAACTTGAGCCAGATGAGTGGTTTTGCAATGGAGGCTGACTATTACAGTGTTCCATATCCTCAGGAAAAGTGAGGGTATTCAAACCTCCTTGTACAATAGTCGGGGGTTATTCAATCCTCTAGAGGAAACTCAAAGAGTATAAGACACTGAACAGAGCTTAAATTAACTTGAACTTGACAGTCATAAAAGTAAAATACTAAAAGATGTTTTGATCACTATGCAATTTTTACTGATGGAGTTATAACTGTTATAATAACTAATGTGATCAAGGATAGCAGACCCAATTATGTTCAATCTGTGGCTGAAACTATAAAATTTATACCTCGGTAAAAAAGTGGTACATATTTATACCTCTTACAGCAGATTGCCATTACATGTTCATACCCTTCCCCTGCCTTCTTATTATGTGATTTCGAGCATCAGGAGGTACTATTCTTCCATTTCTACATGATGTGAAACACTGCTATTAGTTATTTACCTGAACAAATCTGCAGGAAGTTAGAAAAGGCAACATAAAGTGGTAGCCCGGACCACTAGTTGAAGATAGCAAAGCACCGCCCTGAAAAACAAAACACAGCAAGTATTTTAATAAGGTCTTGGTAAATTGTAATCAAAACAAACTGTATGGCTCACACACCTGAATAGTGTAGTGGCCGGGACTGAAAAAAAAGCCTTATTTTAGGAGATACCCCTACCGGAGGTATAACAAGCTGAAACTGGTCTCATTTGAACTGTATGGATGCCTAGTTTTTGAAAACTGAGGTTCTAGTTGTTGAAATTCTGCACATGGTGAATTAACCCATTGAGTGCTGAAACATAAGAAAAAAACTGCAATTTTTAATATTTCCTTATTTAATTCAATAAGCATAAAGACATGTAGAATTGTATTAGAATTCTGGGAACACTCAGGGTAATCATTTAACACATTTATAAGCAAGATTTACAGTTATACACCTAAAATCCCTCAAAACACTTGGGGTAATCTTTTAACACATTTATAAGCAAGTTTTACAGTTATACACCTGAATTATCTCTAAACAATCATGGTAATCATTTAATAGATTTATATGCTTTACAGTATAAGGTCAAGAAGACACTTTAGAGGAAAACAAACAGAAATATTGTGATATGTTATAAAACTGACTGGCTGTAAATCACTTGTGTTAAATATATATATATAATTATCACCACAGTGGGCACTCATAACGGGTTACAATTTCTATATCATTTTAACAACATCAATGACAATTTCATAAAAAGAGCATACTTTTGTAACAGCAAACCAATTATATGGAAGCTCTTACAACGGCAATGCTGATTGTCATCGCAAATTTCGAGGGATGAGTACTAAATAGATAAATTTGTCTGCCACTTAAGCCATAGGTGATTAACATTCAGGCACAAATCTAGTCGAAGTTGCCATAATGTTTTGCTCGAAGTAAAGTGAAAAAACAAATCCCAATAATTAGTGTTTTTGACTGTGATACCAATATGTGATGCCAACCAAAAAAAAACCCACCTAACTAGCCTAATATATATTTACACACAAACAAGTAACAAATCTCACATGACACATGTTTATTGTCCTGTGTCAAAGACAGTCTATTTCTGGTAATGCGGCATAGACATTGTTGGCTTTGTTTGATTGCTTAATATAAACAAGATTCCAGTTACTTTACTAGAGATGCATTTAAAAGCATGTCACCTGTTGATTCAGTGCAAGAGTTCAAAGTCGTTTGAGATTGGTCTGCATGCATGCTTTTAATTTCATTTGCTAAAAAATTGTAAAATATGGACACCCCATGGAATAAGCCTAATTAATTTTCAATTGTTTATAAGACAGTGGTTTTGATTGATTAAATGTTAATATGATGGCTTTCCCTTTCAAAACCGGATGCTTTTACGGTAAATACAAAATGTAATTATGTTGTGATTCTGGCAACTAAAAGATTATGCAGTTTCGATTAACTTCGCAGTCTTGTTGTCAGTGGGTCAAGTAGGTATTTTCAATAGCACATCTATTGAAGTAATAGGGTTGTTGATTCTATTTATTGCATTATTAAATCTTAATTAAAAATAATTGTCGGTTTATTGTGGTAAATGTAACAAGAACACGTTTTTCATTCTGTGTGCAAAATCGGTAGACCATTAAAAAATGGAGATAGAGGATGCGGCTCAGAGGTTTCCCCACCAAATATTTAAACATTAAAAAAAAATATATATAATTAAAACAATACTTTTATTTTAAAATGTTTTATGTTGTTGTTAATTTAAATACAAAAATAAATTTTAAAATCTCCCCTGATCAGATAAAAACAAAAAAACATTAACTAAATATATCTTATTTTTGCTGGATTCACTTCTCCCATTTCTTATAGGAAGGGAGAAGTCACTTCTCCCACTTTTTCTATCCTAGATTAGTGCATGACATTATTGTTTGTATTGTAGGAAAGGAAAAGATAGTTTGTATAACAACACCCTAGCACATTGTTTATTCAGTGGCTATCAGGTGTCAGATCTGTGTTTTGTGACTCATGGCATATTTAGAGAAAACCTACTCGTCTATAGCCATACAGGCTATTCTTTCTGATTTGCAGCAAGAGATCTTTTATATGCACTTTCACACAGGAGAGCACGTACAGTTGTGGATCACTGGTCAGTGTAAGTGGCATACACCTACCCACTGAGCCTTGCGGAGTAGTCAGTCTGGGTTGGAGCCGGTATCAAGATTAAAGATACCATGCCTTGACTGAGATTTGATCTCAGTACTACTGCCCCACCGGTCCTTATTGTTTGTAAAGAGTGGTTGTCATTAGATTGTTTCAACCCTGCTTACAAGTGCATATCTCAGAATTATATATGTGTGGTGGTGGAAGAATCACAAGACAGCATTTAGAAAATTAATATTGAAAGACCTTTTGATGGAGTGCATATGTGTGTGTTGGGGGAAGCAGGCTTGAAAGTAAGTTAATATCTAATTGTAACAGAAAATATAAATTGCTGATCTGGGGGTTGGTGTTTAGAGACACCTCTCCAATTGGACCCACTTATAAGAACAAAAGATGTGACAGATGACAGTAAGTTTAAATAAATTAAGATTGTTTTATTTAACGACACCTCTGGAGTACGTTGATTTTTATCTTATCATCGGCTATTGGACGTCAATCATATGGTCATTTTGACATATATGTATTTAGAGGAAACCCGCTGCCTCCACATAGGCTACTCTTTTCTGATATGCAGCAAGGTGTCTTTTATATGCACAGACAGGACAGCACATATCATGGCCTTTGATGAACCAGTTTTGGATCACTGGTTGGAACGGAAAATAGCCCAAATTACAAATGGGTCCACTGAGAAGGATCAATCCGATGACAGACCGGTTCACAGGTAGACACACTACTGTTTGAGCTCCCAATGACAATTAGTGGCACTTACAAATAAAAGCAGCCAGAACATAGGACGTTAAATACAAGAAATGATTATTTGCAAAACACATGATCAAAAGATTTATAAAATGTTAAAATACACAGTTGTAGATTATTATAAAATGAAGGCCACTAAAAACTAGATTTTATTGAATCATTCTTACCCGATAATATACTCCAATGTGACCTGAAAGAGAAAACAGTAAATTTATAACAAAAGAAATGCTTCCATTTGCAGGCAAACACAACATCATCTGTTTGTTATTGTTCTCAGTTTGAAAGTTCTAATAAATATTCAATTATTTTTCAAAGTACAGTTAAATGATGAACAATTTCAATTTTCCTATAAAAGGAAGTGTGTTGCCTTGTCCCACATTTATATACATCTACAGAGAATTCATAAAACAGAATCATCAGCAGATATAAAGTTACATAAAATGTACAATTCAATTTGTTTGACAAGCCAGTGCCATTAGTATTTGAATGACAAAACTTAATGCTTGGCATCCTCACAACATCAGGGATCACATGAGTGCGTGGGACCCCTGACAAATATAGTTCATAAAAACCAGAGGCGTGATAAAAGTTTGTGATTGGATGCTTTGCATCATGAGAACATCACAATTCGGCTTTCAGCGCATTGGCCTTCACCTTATCGATGTAAATAATGAATCAAGAATGGAAAATGTCGAATGGAAATACAGCGATTATCAGAAACATCAGTTTCAAAGGTAATTCCAAAAATACAAAATAATGACACTGACAGTTGCTATCTTTGTAAGGACTTGTTACCAAAGAAGAACAAGCACTTTATATTTAATGATAGTTTCACTGTGAAAAAGCAACTTCAGTGTTGGAGAATTTTCCACAAGAACATGACAGTTGCCAATTTGGTTTATAAAATGAGCGATCTGATTGGATAATATTTTTAAGCATGATATCACCAAAAATGTTTTCGTATAGATGGCATAGTAAGCAGCCCAGGTTTTTATGAACTATATTTGTCAGGGGTCCCATGCACTCGTATGACCCTTTACATTGTGAGGAGGAATGCCTGGGTGAAAACAGTAGAAGTTTGAAAAAACCAAATGATAATTAATTTTTTGGTTGGCAAAACTTAATGATGACACCATACACTGAGTTTATGTCCACACTTTTTATTAGCTTCTAAAGGTATGCAAGGAGTATATAGGTCTGATTTATTGTTTTGTTGAAGAAAATGACTTGTAACATGTATTTCTAAAAAAAAAAAAAAAAATGTATAACTACAGTTTCTTTTTTAACCATAAGATTTTATAACAAAATTTGTTATTTTTAGGATTCATTTTAATTTCATCCCAAAATCCAAATTTTGTTATTCTTTGAATAAACAGTTACATGTAGGTATACTGTAAATCAATCTCACCTTCGTCTATTTTGTGAATAGAGAAATTCACAAATAAAGCTAATGCTATTCCACCAATACCAAGAATCGTAACACCTGTTTGTGACATCGCTGATGTGTCAAATATTCTCTTCAACAACTATCTGCAAAAATATATATACAATGAATATATATGTAAGAGTAAGACTGACTGGCCTAGAAAATATTTGTGGAACTCATTCTGAAAACAGTCTATCAATCTATGGTGTTTATTAAAGCTTACACCAAAGACAGGGTTTCACATGGCGCAGGAATCCTGCATATTTGAGGCAATATTTCGCTAAAATACTCCTAAATAAAAAGTGCCCATGTCATGGTTGATGCAAAATACCTCAGAATTTTTTAAAATATAAATTTATAACCACATAAATACAAATTTATAAAAACCTATTATTTATGAGAAGAAAATTACAATCGACATACATGCAGTGTTTCACATTTAAGGCGCGCGATCGCTCTCCATGATTTCGAACAAGGAGTGTGAATAATCACACTTCAAAAATACCAGCGAGTTCGGTAATTCTCGGTTTTGGCGAACATATCCGAATATAATTAGAATAGATCACATAAAAAATGTTCCATCCTTTTAAATTATCACGAATATTATAAATAAATCGACTCAAAATATGTAATAAATCTTCAACTCGCATAATTGTCGGAGAATTAGAGCAAGAAAAATATTTTAAAAACGTCCCGTTTGGTCAATTAAATCGACTAGTGGTTGTCTCTGTGGTAAAATTAATTTGGCATAACATGTACAGATATCAGTGTAGTCAGGTATCGACTATCTTTGTTTCCAAAATGCAGATGAAAATCCATTTAATTAATAAACTGCGCTATATGGAGACAAGTAATTATGTTTTCGTAGAAAATAGGGAAAATCAGTGCCTCTAGTATACCAAATATGAATACTGTACATGCCACCACTACCTCCCCGACGATGACATGAACAAACATTATGATTTAGAACTGATACACATTGATATTATTGACTCTGGCCAAATGTATCAATGATTCTGAATCAATTGAATCATTTAATTGATTATAAGGAAAAAGCTCCCTATCACTTCAGTAGGGGAGTGATTATGGAGAGTTAAAAAGCTCCCCTGAACCTTACTTTGAGAGTGATTTATAGCTCTCCTCTACTTTTCAAATATGAAACCCTGGCGTAGGTGACACCAATTACACTGACCAGTGGTCCACAACAGGTTTATCAAAGGCCATGGTATTTGCATATAAAAGATCCCTTGCTGCTTATCAATAAGAGTAACTGCATTTGTAACAAAACAATGTGAAAAAACGTGAAAAATAATGGAATAGACGCACAAAAAATATATATATACAAACCAGGAAATAATTTTTTGAGACGTGCCTGTCAAAATGTCCTATGTCAGTCAATTTGTGCTGGTCAAAAACGAAAACATGCCTGTCAAATTGAAATTTATAAAATTTTATATTGAAATAAATAAATATTAGTTTTAAAGATTAAAGTGTTTTTTTTATTGCACAGATACTAAATCATATGTCAACTTTCGAATTTTATTCATATTTCAACCACATGGATGCATTTGTTTGTACCAAATCGTCACTTACCCATTTCAGCACTCCGTATACCCTCCCCCCACCAAAAAAAAACTGCTAATAAAATATAGTGCAAAAATCGCCAACATATTGATAGTGCCGCGAATTCAATTACGCACGAACTTATTTCCGATTTGGCTATTAACAATAACACCTTACCGTAAATGTGTAATACATTCAACACATTATCGACATTTCGTACAAATGCGGATTTCAGTTTACTTTGTTTTTACAAAGATTATATGTGATTATTCATCAATAATTATGAATATTCTTAGTTAAT
>JAULBS010114303.1:0-14777 GCA_032355785.1 Symmetromphalus regularis | reverse complement strand
CAGTTTTGACATATGTGTATAAATGTTGTATTTACATGATAGATTGTAAATTATTTCTATTCTACAGTTTTGACATACATGTATAAATGTGGTATTTACATAATAGATTGTAAATTATTTCTATTCTACAGTTTTGACATATGTGTATAAATGTTGTATTTACATAATAGATTGTGAATTATTTCTATTCTACAGTTTTGACATGTGTATAAATGTTGTATTTACGTGATAGATTGTAAATTATTTCTATTCTACAGTTTTGACATATGTGTATAAATGTTGTATTTACATGATAGATTGTAAATTATTTCTATTCTACAGTTTTGACATATGTGTATAACACTCACCCTGGATTCAAAAAGAGTAGACAGATTGGATGTCAATATGGTCCATGGTGTGAAGAGGTAAGTTGATATTTTAATATTATTTTATTATAATTAAATCTTAACTAACTTTTGACCCTGTTGATTATTCTTAATTGTTTTATTAATGCTAATTACAGAGTTTAACAAATGAATGTACACTTTTACCATGTTCTGTAAGTCACATGACAGGCCCATAGGAACAAGTTTGGAGGAGGTGGGGGTGGGGGGGACACTGATAGATCAGGTATAAACTCTTTCAGAATTGGGTGCAATTTTTTTTTTAAAGGCTCAAATATGTGTGGGGTTTGTGGGCATGTGCTTATGAGCCAGAATAAGCAAGGTTACTTAGGAAGACATTTTATTTGAATTGAAGCCAATAGGCTTGAAAATTAAATAACATTACTTTATGGCTTAAAAATGGATGGGTATAAATATGACAATTCCTAAGTAATTATTTGCTGTTGTTGTAGGTGCACCGAAAACACTGGCCTGACTATGACGACCACCTGGGCGTGGTTCTCATACCATGTGCATATTTCAACGGCTCATTGCTCAAGTATTGTCAGGACACATTCAAGAAAACCAAGAATCTGCAGGGCCTTGCCGAAGTTCTTTACATGCTTGGGGAGAAATGCCAGTACGACTCTGACATTAGTAAGTTTATTTATATTTTAAAAATATTCTTTGTGGAAGCATCCAACAATTACATAATACAAAATCACATAATATTGCATGTAAACATAAAATCCATAATCCATTTCCACCTTGAATGTAACCTAAATGGAGTAAAATGTCAATATGACATACCGGCCTTGGTAGGGCTGTGGTTAAGCTATTAGTCTTAAAGCTGGAATTTTTATCTCAGTATTGGATCCAACAGAGTGAGTGGTCAGCCACTGGTTTAACAAAGGCAGTGGTATGTGTTATTCTATCTGTGTGATAGTGCATATAAAATATCCGTTACTGTTTATCGATAAGAATAGCCACATTAGTTTGGTGGTAACCGGTTTTATCTCTCCTACTAACACTAATCTCTGTCCTGGACACACAGCACAGGAAGCTGAGCTGTTTGTTCAGGACAGCGTGCTTGAACCTTAATTGGATACAATCAACCATCAATATGACACAAATATTATTAGGATTATCTGTTTAGGCATTTTTTGTTTTGTATTTTTAATGTTTAACAGTTTTGAATTATGAGTAGAAAAGTTATGTTTTAATAGTTGTTAATAGTCACTTTTTATATCAGTATGAATGCGTAACCTTTTCTTACTTATAACTTGAAATTATTGGTTTATGTGTCACTACAGAAACATTTCATGGTTATAGAAAGACTTATACTAACTTAATTAGATGTGTGACTGTCTAAAACAGTTTGGTTCTAAAAACCCATGAACATTTTCCTTTATTATATTATTAAAACATTACAAAACTATAACATTATTTTACTGTCTTCAGACGTTCCTATCAAATACTTTGAGAAGTCCCTGACTCTGTGCCTCACTGTGTTTGGACGGTTTCACCTCAAGACTGCCAGGTGTTATCAGGTATGTGTTTTATTCTAATTTTAAGGTAAAAGTAAAGTTTGTTTTATTTAACGATGCCTCTAGAACACATTGATTTATATCTTATCTTCGGTTATTGGACGTCAATCATATGGTCATTCTGACATATGTATTTAGAGGAAACCTGCTGCTGCCGCATAGGCTTCTCTTTGCGATAAGCAGCAAGGGGTCTTTTATATACACTGTCCTACAGACAGGACAACACATACCACGGCCTTTGATGAACCAGTTATGGACCACTGGCTGGAACGGAAATGCAAATGGGTCCACTGAGAAGGATCGATCCAATAACCGACCGGTTCACAGGTGGACACACTACTCTTTGAGCTACATCCCACTCTGTTCTAATCTTATTAAAACACCAATATAGATGCAAGTGTATTAATTATTTTGTCTTTTTAGTCATGGATTTTATTTACCTATATTTATATACCTATAATTATTATTACTATAGGTAAAAAAAAAATGGCTGGTCAAAGGGGAGAGGCTATACAGACCACTTGATCTCCCTATTTTCATTTTCTTTTAACAGATATATGACCAGTTATTTTTAAATAGTGAGGTTCATAAGATACACAATTTAGTTTTATTCAAAAGGGTGTTTGGACAATTATTTCCTAACCAGTGGCATTCATAAGGTAAATATATGTAGGCTAACTTTTTGTTTCATAGGTATATGGAAAATTATTTTGGAACCAATAGAGTTCATAAGATATCACAGCTCGGATCAAAGGGAGGCATTTGGACCCAAATTATCGGTGATGCCAATTTTTTGTGACAGTATTTACATTTATTGAGTAGGTTGAAGGTGCCCTTCAAATGACAGATGATGCCCCTATGCAGCCTTGCCCCCTCCCCCCCAAAAAAACCCTTCCCTAATATTTAAATGGCTTCTCCGGGGCTGGATATACATACATATTTTTGTTTTTAAGTATATATATATTTTTGTTTTTGATTACAGGTATATTTTTTGTTTTTGATTACAGGTATACGGCCAGCTATTTTGGAACCAGTGGGCAAACCAAGGTACCAATGATGACTGGTTGAACAAAACTCTGGAGTTGTACAAAACAGAGTTGGAGATTCTAGAGGAGGTCCAAGGAAAGAATCACCCAAATACCATCCGTTCCCGGGAAGACGTCATCATCATCTTGCAAAACTTGAAACGCAATGAGGAGGCCAACACGCTTAGCAAACTACAGCCCAAAAATAATGCTATTGCTTAGAATGTTTTTATACTGAAACAGTTAAAAGCATTATATTGTTGAAATTATTTTAGTCAACAACAAAGAAGAAAAAATTCTTATTATTGCCATTTTGTTTGTTTATTGGAATTGCAACTCAGGAAATGAACAATCTAATGAAAAATAAACAAACAAAATGTTCCTGTTGCTTAGAAAATATTTGTTTTTGATTAAATCAGTAAAACCATTTAAATCTGAAACCAAAAAAAAATGTTAATAGTACTAGTTATTTTGAAAGCTGTGATTAAAATATGTGACTAAAGTATACTGTAAACTCAAAATTTTGTTTTGATTAAATCAGATGTTTAAGACCCCCAATAGCCGATGTTTACTTTTGTGTTGGGGGGGGGGGGGGTAAGTTGTTAAATAAATAAAGTTAGATGTTTAAGAATAACTGCCACTAACTGTTGTCACCTTTCTTGACTTGAACACTGACTGACCAAATACATAAACAGGGATGGTGCAGTGTAAAAAATTGTGATACAGCTCAAAATTACTTACGCAGAAATAAGAAATAATTTTTAAAAGTGGTGAGACCATGGCTGTATTGGCCATACAGTCTGCACCGCCACTGACAAGACTGACAAAACATTCTAAAAACATTCTGTCTGTGACTGCTGTGATATTGTGTGTATGTGTGTGTGTGTGTGTAATAATAAAACAGCCAATTTATTTGTAATTAAATGTGATATCTGATACATTTAACTTTTATGCATACAATATTATTTGTTACCAATCTTTATTTTATATTTAATGTATCCATCTCTTTTTACAAAATCAAAATTTTGGACACTTGTCAATGTTGAATAATATTTTGTATCAATTTTTTTGCTGTTAAGGCTAGATAATGGGGTTGTGTAGGTGGTGGCTTCTAGATATGGAAGAATGTTAAAAAGCATATACTGTTTTGAATGACACCACAAGAGAACATTGATTTAGTAATCATTGCCTAAGAATGCCAAACATTTGGTAATTCTTACAGATAATCATATAAGCCCCCAGTGAGGTTTGAACCTCGTTGTCTGCTTGAGAGTTCAGTGTCGTACCACTTGACCTTGTGGCTCACTGATGGTATAAGATATGTTTAAAATCATCAACTGAATGGTTGCAGGAATACAAATGCATTTAAAAACATTTTTTGGGTGGCAAATATTGGTGAAGGGTGAACTGAATAGGGCCATCATCAGACATTGACATGTACATGTATATATATTTTAGGGCACCTATTGTCGCAAAAGAAGGTTGCCACAGATTATTGGGATAGGGCAAATGTCCCCCTTGTACCACCAGCTGTTTCGACCCGGGAGGAGATATGATTTTGTAAGTGGTTTGGTGAAACAAACTCAATGAGATAGAGTGATATCATTTGGAGATTTTGACGAGTTCTTGATGTGGTCATTGGGAACAACTGAATAAACTATGTAAAATTAATCCTTGATATAAAATATTCCATTTAATATTTTATTTATATTCACACAAATTACAGGAATAAATTACTGTGATATTAGTATTTTGATACTTTAAAAATCCTGATATATTATTATGTTTAATTTAATGTTATTTACATTCTCACAAATATATATTATTAAGTTACTTGATATTAGTATGTTGATATACTTTAAAAATGCTGATGTTTAATTTTAAAAATATTTTATTTTATATTTACATTCTCACAAATATATATTAAGTTACTTGATATTATCATGTTGATACTACATGTTTAATTTTAATATTTTATTTATATTCTCATAAATGTACATTAAGTTACTGTGATATTAATATATTTTTAAAATGCTGATACATGTTTAATTTAATATTTTATTTACATTAGCACAAATAAACATTCAGTTACTTAATATTAGTGTGTTGATACACTTTAAAAATATTATGCAATATGTTTAATTTAATTTTTTTATTTATATTCTCATAAATCTATGTTATTAAGTTACTGTGATATTAATGTTAATAATTTAAAAACACTGATACATAATACATGTTTAATGTTTTTAATATTGTATTTAAATTCTCATTAATCTATAATAAATTACTGTGATATTCATATGTCAATATGCTTTATTCATATCTTCTCAATGTGATATACAAATGAGAAGTGCACTTTTTCTAAACAAGATCCTTGTAGGACTGATAAATTGTGACGGTTTAAGACATATTGCCGGTTTAGATGTATTTCTGAATTAGAAGCTGGTTTAAATAAGAGTGCACATTCAGGTTTTTACTCATAATACACAAATATCTGTTGATTAAAATCGTTTGATATTCATTACAAAAAATGTCTTTCATTTGTTAATATTACTGTCATCAGTGTATTGTTTATAACAATTACAAAGGAACCCCTCCATAAATTAGATGATTGCCGAGGGGGTAATGATCCACCATTGCTGTCTTCTTTATCTGCCTGTATACAGTGTCACTTGCTTAAAGACAGCCATGAAGGTTACATTTTTTTACTAGTACTTAAATGAATTTGCAATACATTATATGAATGATGAAATGTATTTTGTATTAAAATAAAGCACAAAACATGATCTTTTATATTTATAATATGATTTATGAACTTTACATCAAGATGGATATGTTTTATTTTATTATTGCCAAATTTGTAACATTTGTATGTTTAACTATTTAATGAATAAATATTGTTTAAATCAATGGGAGTTATTTATATTTTCTCCTGATGCTACCGTGCATGTTTCTAAGTACCCAACCCTTCTTAGAAAAAGGGCCAATCATATTTTTAATATTTGCAGCACAAAAAATAAAATAAATATCAGCTACCAACCCATTTAAATGCATAACATTCCTGATCTAGTTATAGTATAGCCAAATTGGTTGTCAGTTTCGTAGCTCGTAGTTAGCTGTCAATTTTGTTTCTTCTCAATTCTAATAGACAATCGGCAAAACAGATGACCAGTGGTCGGTTAAATAGCTTGTAAAAATAAATTAAACTTTTTTTTCCTTTTGAAAATATTACTGAGTGCCTCAGTACCTGAACTATACAAAAAAAAGAAGAAGAGTTAAGCACACCCCAAAAATTTCGCAGTGACTAATGACCAGAGAGATGGTGTGACATTACTGACAAGTGGAGCTCGACTATACAAATGCCATTTAGAAGAACAACCACTTGGCAATAAAGAAACATGACAATGCTTAGTTAATATGGTTAGAATTCAGTAACAATTATGACTTTATCACAAGTACTGTTTTCACCACAAACCAATACGCCAATTAAGTATGACGCCTCAGGTTTTAAAACATCAGTTGACATGGATGTTTCAGTGTGAAAATGTCATTTTAAGTTTCTCCTGTAAGTCTATTCTGAAACTGATCAATATCAAGTGAAACTGCTATGTGCCCGGATTACACACTCTGCCTTGTATCTCATCCCTCCAGTCAGACACCGGATCTGTTCGAGTGTAGTCAACAACCACTCCTGATGCAAAGCTGCCTCCAATAGACGTAAATTCTGTGCCTATACAATTTTAATCTGGCACTGATCATAACATTAGATATAACATACGGTAAATTATTTAAGTCTTACCATATTCTCACTCTGTGACACTTTTAGCAAAGTGTGACTCAAAAAATAATGCTAAAAAAATAAAACAACTACTGTGATTGGCTGACAGCAATGATTTAATGACACAGATAATGTAATATGATAATGAGATATAAAAAAAAACGGAAATAAAATCTTAATGGCAGTGAACGTAAATATATTATGATATAAAACAGTGGCATCATATACAGAATGATCTAATGGCTAATGGGACAGTTATATAAACTTTTCAGTAAAAATACATCACAACTGATCACCATAGTAACATAATGAACTTGTGAAACATTAAAGATGGATAAAACTGAATGCTTGTAAAAGATTATTTTTACAACATATTTGAGCACAGATATTTGAATTTGGTATATATTCTACGTAAGCTTTGACATATAGGTTTTTGAATTTGGTATATATTCTATGTAAGGCCAGAGTTATTTTTATTATTCGTTTCATGAACCAACCAAACATACATTTTGCTAAATTAAAATAAAATTAAAAGTGAAAATTCACACTTATTTTATTTCCACAAACTGTCCTGAAGGCAAGAAAAAAAAAACCTGCACAATTGTTTAAACAAAAACATTAAATTTACACTTCATATTTGAATAATTTCTTTTCATAGAGTGTGAATACAGAAGTATGCAGACATGACCAGTTAAATGAGTAAAACTGGTAAAATTAATTTTATACCAAATTTTATTTTCCCATCCCAAGACATTTTATAACTTTTTTTTATCTCCTTCCGACCCTATTTTTTTGTGGGGTGGGAGTCCTATTTTGAAAAAAATAGAAATAAAAAAACTCTGGCCTAAGTATTGACAATTTGGTTGACATACAGGTATTTCAATTTGGATGACATACAGGTATTTCAATTTGGATGACATACAGGAATTTCAATCTGGTTGACATACAGGTATTTCAATTTGGTTGACATACAGGTATTTCAATTTGGATGACATACAGGTATTTCAATTTGACTGATATACAGGTATTTCAATTTGGTTGACATACAGGTATTTCAATTTGGTTGACATACAGGTATTTCAATTTGGTTGACATACAGGTATATCAATTTGGATGACATACAAGTATTTCAATTCGGTTGACATACACTGATACAGGTATTTCAATTTGGTTGACATTCAGGTATTTCAATTTGGTTGACATACAGGTATTTCAATTTGGTTGACATACAAGTATTTCAATTTGGTTGACATACAGGTATTTCAATTTGGTTGACATACACTGATACAAGTATTTCAATTTGGTTGACATACAAGTATTTCAATTTGGTTGATATACAGGTATTTCAATTCGGTTGACATACACTGATACAAGTATATCAATTTGATTGACATACAGGTATTTCAATTCGGTTTATATTCTATGTAAACTTTGACATACAGAGAGCTCTCTTTATTACAGAACCTTTGTTTCCTACCACGATGCTTATTTTGTTTAATGACACCACTAAAACACACCGATTTATTAATCATTGGCTATTGGATGTCAAACATTTGATAATTTTAACACGTAGACAAGTGTGAGCTAGCCTTCAACAGGTTTTGAACCACTGTCATCAGCTTGAGAGTCTGACATTCTACTGCTGGACCATAGAGGCTCTTGTTTCCTGCCAATTTTGATGTTTATGAAAGTTGAAATTCATATAGACACTTCATTGTGTTAGGCCTGGAAATAATTACTTTTACTATTGAGGTCAAAATATCCTACATCAATGAGTTTGTGTTGGTCATTACAGACAATGTCTCTGTAACTCAATTAGAAATATAAAAAAATGAGATTTTACAGTGTATTTTTTTATTATTATTTATCCCAGTTTTGATAATACATGTATATTCAATTTGCATAAAGCGGATTTTATATAGGTATGTTAATTTTCATCAAAAGTTAAAACATGAGTGTTGGCCATGACCAATAGAATACATTTTTTGACTACACATTGTCAGACATACATTTGTATGGTGTTTTGTGAATAATGGTGTTTTAGAGAAAAACTGCTACCAACACATAGGCTATTCGTTTCTATTAGCAGCAAGTGATTTTTTATTTCCCACAGACAGGATAGTAGATACCATGGCCTTAGATAAACTAGTTGTGAATGACTGGTTAATATATAAATTGAGCCTTGCGAAGCACTTTGGGTTGGACCTGTTATCGAGATTAAAAATGCCATGCCTCGACTGAGATTTGATCCTAGTATCTACTAGCTGTGGGCACAAAAGCTTAACAACTTAGCCACTGGGGTTGGTCCAAAATAACAAATTTGTCCAGGTCATAGTATCAACTAGCTGTGGGCACAAAAGCTTAACCACTTAGCCACTGGGGTTGGTCCAAAATAACAAATTTGTTCAGGTCAATGACCATAACATGTACTTATTTCCAGGCCTGTTGTATGAGAAGTGATTAGATCTGACAGTTGATAATTATCGTGTAGTGTATTCTGGGCATTAGGAACATGTTACAAGATTTGAAAGCCGGTATCTAAATAATTCTGTTACAAAGAATACTGCTATTAAGAGTTACAAAAATCTGCTGAATGCTATCAATACCAAAATTGTGTCACTCCTAGCTCACATCCAATTGCAAATGCATAATTTATGACTAAACTTATTTATTTATTTTAACAACCACCCCCAGCACAAAAGTAAAAATCGGCAATTAGGGGTCACAAAACTTAATAGTGAATCCACAATATTTTTTTATTTTTTTTAATTATACAAAATTCTTGCCTATAAATTTTATCCACAGTAACATGATTTATCAAACAAAATTAATTTATATCGAAACATTAAAAGAATCCATAGGAGTCATATTTTCATATGCAAAATAAGCCATACACATTACTGGAATCACAGTGTAAAGCAAATAACCAGTGGATAAAATTTAAAGTCACCTATTTGATTTGTTAGGAGTTAACATATTTCTGACTAATGAATCTTTTTGTGTAAATTAAACATTACTGTATTACTTAATATATCCATTTTTGTAAATCTAATGTACTTCAAGACTCATGCTTATAAAATGTTTAAAATCCAGTCTCAAGGCTTGAAACTTAAAAATCATATAACTATTACACCATGCAAATAACATAATGTTAAAGTCTAGACTTTAGTTCAAGACTTGAGTCCAGACTTTTAAACCTGATTTTAAATACAACCTTAATCCATAATTCAACCTATCTTTTAACACATGTAAACACAGTTTGAACTAAGAACCGAGGTTGAATTTAAACCTAATTTTAAATGCAACCTTAATCTATAGTTCAACCTATCTTTTAACACATGTAAACACAGTTTGAACTAAGAATCGAGGTTGAATTTAAACCTAATTTTAAATGCAACCTTAATCTATAGTTCAACCTTTCTTTTAACACATGTAAACACAGTTTGAACTAAGAATCGAGGATGAACCATCAAGAAATCAGGACTTGATGTTATATAAGCATGGGCATGATCATTCTGTTATTTCATCCCATACAAGGTTGTAAATAACAATTCTAAACTACTGATAAAATCACAAATGAAAGTTTGACAGATACTGAAAAATCTTAATTTTTAAATAATATAATTATTGAAACATAATCACAGGTTATATAAATTATAAAACATTTAAGATTTTTCAATATAAGCAAAATTTTCAATCACGATTTTCTCAGTTTATCAAATGCCACTTATGCCCTTGTATTTATCAAAGGATGATTTTTAAAATCTAAAAATCATATATTACTTGAGACAGTAGTCTCTGTATGTATTTGTGTTACAAGTTTGTTTTAACTAGATTCAAAATAATTAGGGATGAAGAAAAATCTTTGTTTTTATTTATCTTAATGTGTGTGACCAAACAAGTTCCATTTGAACTTACATAATGCTTTCAAAACAAATCTTAAGTTTCAAGATAAATTTAACAATAAAATGTTTACTTATTATACTGCAAAAAATATCATAATCTTAGGCCAAATAAAAAAAATACCATTGGTTCAGGTCACCCGACCGACCATATTTTCCAGAGCCCATAAAATGCAACAATAGACAATTTTATAAAGATGAGAAAAAAAGGTGTAAGCTCCCGACTCCGATCATACTCTGTACTGTTGGAAGTGCTGCCATTTGTTTTGCCAGTAAAAGACGAGGGATTTTACTGTAAAGTCTCAATTGTGCATTAACTTCTGACATCAAGTGGTCCAGTCATAGTGTCCCACGTTTGACCGAGGAACAATTCGAAAATTAACCTTCAGACAAAAAAAAATGTACAAAACAAAATGTTATGCCTACTTATCATCCATGTGACCCGAACCAAGGGTATTGTTTTGTTTGGTCTTACAAAATAATCAACTGGTCCAAGAAATTTTCAAGCTGACTGATAAAATATACAAAAATTTTCATTATACCTATATGGGTTTGTTATTACTAACATTAACCACTGCCTGTGATAAGTGTACGAGTCATGATATGCCTGATGCTTGTATATCAGTCATAAATTATATTTATGCAACACTTAAACCTATTTTGTACTTTCAATATCTTGTGAAATAAAAATTCTGAATCATGAAATTTTTTTTTGAAGTGAGAAATGAATACACATAGTACAAAATATTACACTAGAAAAACTGCCATGTTTCAGTGAAACATTCTCTATTTCAAACAAGTGTGGCTATTTTTCCTGATTATATATATATATATATATATATATATATATATACATATACACACAAAGGTGTCGGAACAGGGTCGGCGATTGCTGCCCCAGTATTTGGACAAAACAAAATAATAACATCTGTAATTCTTTTTGTGTAAGTTTGGGATCGGGACAACATTCACCTCACCAATATTAATTTGCTTCTGATGCCTCTGATATATATATATATATATATATATATATATATGTACAATATAACCTCAATTTACAGACTACTGTCGTACCAATATGATTTTGGCATTATATAGAGTTGGCGTTAAAGTGAGGGTGCCACGCATGCGCCATCAAACATTAATGTCACGTGATCATAAGAGTGGCTTTTGTCTTGTACCGCTACTTTTTTGAACTGCAGAATCACTGCAATGACAATTAACTAACAATATGGTGTTGTCAATCATTAGACAATAACAAAATTAACAACTCTTGAAGACCAATATAATCCTGTCATGCTGCTTGATTACAGCTAATTGAAGCATTGGCGAGACAATCGAGGGAACTGTAACATATAAAACACATTTTGTTCAAAAACATGTTTGGCAGATGGCAGATAACGAAAGTGGTGCTAAATAGAGGGAATTAACAAAAACAAATGGTCCTTGGAAGAAAGTTGGCGATACGAGAGGTTGGCATTAAATCAGGGGTGGGGGGGAAGGGAGGGAGGCGATAAATCAAGGTTATACTGTATATGTATGTAATTCATTGATAACAATTTTTTTTATCTTTACCTGGCAATGGGAACATATTTGAAAATCATGATTTTATAAACATAAATGATTATATCTTTAAATGACTGTATAAAACATGCTTCACAAAAAGCTCCGTTTGATGAAGTATCAAAAATGTACATTTGTCACTGAATGTAAAAACAGCAATATCAAAGTAACAACAAATAAACATAACAAAGTAACTATTAAAGAAGAAATAAAAGTATAATATGTTCAAAGGTCTCGAGGAAATGAGAGTTCAGGCCCTTTGCTTATAAAATATTTAAATCTAGGTGTCAGGCTTAAACTGAGTGTGAAATTTTTAACATTTTAGTTTGAATGGTGTTAACATTTAGTTTCTAAAATGAGAAAATGATTGTTTAATACATTTTCCCCAAACTTTTTCAGACTGCCGTCCCTTGGCTACCACGCCACATCCCTAATTTATATTTTTTAAATATAAAATAATTTTCCAATAACCATTTTTAACCCAGATATAAAATTAGCAATTACTCACTGTTGGCAATTCATATGTTAAATGAGTTCAGAATTCAGTTTTCTTAAATGCCTACACGTTAACAACATGCATTGTGTTAAAAGTCTAGACTAAGTTTAAGCCACGAATCCAGAATTTAAAGTTTTATAAGCATGGGCTGATAATGCACTAAAACTAAATGCGGAACCATGTAAAACGTGTGTAGATATGTTGAACAAAATACATGACTAGAATAAAACAAATCAAACCATTCCTTGTTCACATCGTATCACTGTGGAATGAATAATGTCCGTCTTCGTGCTGGTAAAACTTAAAAAAGGAAATAATGTTTGACATCCAGAAACTTAAAAATGAAAAACAAAACATAACTTAAGGGTGTTTGATGGCCTCTCTATTAAAAATATCCAGTAATTTTTAATTTCAATTTGGCATGCTTTGCTTATACAGTCAAACATATCCATCATGTAAAATGTACACAAGGTACAGTAGCGCTTACATGCATACTGTATATTACCTATTTAATATCCTCGGGGCATTACATTTGGTGAATTTGGAGTTTATTGAGTTCACGATTGTTTGAAATTGTGTTTTTACTGTTAAATATTTTGTGCTATACAGATTACTAGTGTGCACATTCATTATATACTTTGGATATTATAGCACAGTCATGGATTTGTGCTGAGGTAAGTCAGTTATATTTTGCAAAATGGCTGAAGGGGTGTGTGTGTGTATTAATTAGGGAGAGGGCATTAAATAGAAAATATACGGTATGCATGCAGGCATTAAAATAAATAGCCTATTTACAGGTTACCATTAAATTGGGACTTCATAACATATAGGACATATTTATCATATCTAAATTATCATAATTTTAGTATTTAATACCTAAACAAGACACATAATGTGTATCAATGCTCCTTTTTATCTTTGCTCTTCCTTCATATGTATTGATAAGTTCTGAAAATGCCTATCTTTTATCGTGTTTGTAGATTATCATGACCATCCTAGAATTAAACTGTTCTAGCTTAGTTTTTTAATACAAGATAGAAACCCTGAAATTCTAGGTTCCATTATGTCAAGGATGTTTGTAGGATCTTGCAAACACTTTAAAAATGAGCAGTTAACTACATCATCAGTTAATTCTTTGAACTTTTGGGGACACAATTTTCTTTTTCTTATAGGTTACAGTATAGGTTAAAATGTAAAATTCATAACTCATAAAAATATTTAATGTTTCATTAAATATTTTCAAAAATACATCATGACTGCTTATTTTTCAAAATGACTTTGAAAGAAATACAATGTATGTGTATTAAATAAAAGGATATTCAGTAAAACATTGGTTCTTTAAGATATTAAATGCGATAAAATACACAAGCAATGCTCATAAGAAAATACAATATTGCAAGTTTAACGTTCTAGAAATAACAAATGAAACAAAATTAACAATAACACTTCAGTTGTATTTGTAACAGAAATAATATTTTAATAAAAAAGAAACAATATATTATGACCTGTTCTGTTCAGCTGTTAAAATTTGACATTTCTGACATATGAATTATGAGTCTGGGGGTTGTTAAATATTTATCTAATTAACCATGAACCCTAGATACTCCCAGGGTCTTCAAAAGGATTGCTCCTCCAATGGACTGTATTTCCCACAATGCATAAGGACTGCAAGGGAAACTACTCTGTTGCTATATAGACTATCAAAGTGAAATACTGTACTTCACTTATGACATATTTATGGGATTAACACAAAATATACATTCCATATTCCCTATATTTAATAAAGAATAAACAGAATAAATGTAAAAAATACTCATCAGCTGTATGTGAAAGTGACAAAATAAAACTTAATTTCTGTCATCAACAATGCACAGTGAATAGGTTATTGCAGTTTTATTTCTGAAATGCACTATCTTCACATTACATGAGTTACCTCCCTTGTTAACAAACCTGGACCATTGTTCAAAGCTCTGTTAAGCTAACCATGAGGTACATGTAGATGAATATTTCTCTTTAAAATATATTCGTAGAAAGTTCAAATATACTTCCGATTTGATTATTTATGGATACCTTAGGCTATAATAATCTAAGTTTCAACATATCT
>JAULBS010114292.1:1334-14778 GCA_032355785.1 Symmetromphalus regularis | reverse complement strand
CGTAGGCTGGACTACCAGAAAATGAGAAGTTCACACATGTGAACCAGTCAAAATGGTGTCTGTCTTGTCTCATAGACAAGATTTCATGTGATATCGACCAAATCTCATTTGTTCCTGTCATCTGGTCGAGTTTTTGCACAAGTTTGAATTATTTTTTTCCTTTTTTTCTCGAACTGGATATTTTTTCACTGAAATGAAAATTCAGTTTTCGCAGATTTTGCTGAGAAACGTGACCCCTGACAATACAGGGCAAACATACAACATGAATTCATTAAGGTCAAATTTCTCATTGATTAAACCTCGATTTAGTTAATATATTGGTGTGTTAATCTCTAAATTTTCAGTATTACCTCGGTTACTTCCCCTTCCTCTGCTTCATTCATCCGAGTTTCAACAGATTTGTCGTTCTCAAAATAATCCTCAACCAAACCTCGCAGCTTGTTGCTCTTGGTCATGTCAGCTTCATCACAACACATCCAGTAATTCCGATGGGCCGCACTAAAACGTAAAATGTTTTTATATAATATTTAAAAAATAAATATTAGCTAAGGATATCAGTAAAAGAAAAATTAATTTACTATTAATTTATAGCATACATGTAGCTACCAACCTCCAAGATCCAGTGGCACAATGGCATACAACAACCTCCGTTTAAGTTTATTGAATTCCTCATTTGTTAATTTTTTTTTTTTTTAAAAGAGAGTAGACTGAAGGGGGTTCTGGAACCCCCCCCCAACAGGTCCAGCCTTGAGTATGCTAAAATTAAAAAAATCAACTAAGGATATTATTAACACTAATGTATAGTAATTCCTATTGGCCATACTAAAAAGAAGAAGAAAAACGGACACACTCGAACAAGGCAGATGTGAAAAAAACAGGCATGGATGCAGGATTTTTGAAAACGGGGTATCCATATGTGATGGGTAATGGGTAATTCTCTTGTCCTTCCACTATAATAAAAATAAAAAATCAACTAAAGATATTATTAATACTAATGTATAGTAATTCCTATTTGCCGTACTAAAAAGAAGAAGAAAAATGAACACACAAGATTAAGGCAGATGAGAAACAAAAACGGATGCAGGATTTTTGAAAGAGGGTATCCAAATGTGATGGATAATGATTAATTTTCATGTCCTTCCAAAAGTAAAATGAAAAAAAAAAGAGAGAAAAGGGCGGTTCGGACCCCCAACCCCCGCTACTGACAAGTATCTTTTTTGACGTAACAATCACCTCTTGAGTGAGTTGTGTAGAAGGTTGAGCTGATACAATTCTGTTTTCTCTTGTCTGGTGACACGCTGATGCAGAAAGTCAATGACATCATCAACTTCATCTTCGGTCAAATCACCAGGGCAACGGAAATGGAATGCCAAATCAGAAAACTCAACCATTACTCCTGTCTTTGATGCCCCACCTGAAAAAAGAAATAATTACATTATAATCATGTACATGTGTAGGTAGCATTGGATCAAATAAAATCCCATTGACGACCATAGTAACATTTCTTAATAAAAGTAATAGAAGCAACATTTCAAACCACTGGGCCAGTATACACACATACAGTGTGATGCCTGTCATTCACTATGACTCAAAGAAAATATACTGTCACGTAGCATTTTAAAAACTTACTGGGTGTTTACATTGGACACCCTCAGATCCGCACAAAATGTCACTTTCAATGTTTTTACCACCCCAGGTATCAACAAGTACCAAGTGTCACTGATAATTATTTTGTTAAAAAAAAAAGATAGTGAAATTAATGATTATATGCCATAGTATTTACACAAATACCCACTGTCTCATATATCTACCAATCACAGATGAGGTTTCATTTATTTCGGAGAGATATGACGGTGTACCTTGCTGACCTGAAAATCATACGATTTGGTACGATGGCACCTTTAGTTGCTTTAAATACCAGAGAATCAGTTGACTGTTTCATAAACATTAAATTTTGGACATTCCAACATGATTATTGTATGAAATTTAGGTTGCCAGGTAGGCGACTCAAAAAAAGATTTTGACATTAAAACATCCATCTGAAACTCCTTCCTTTAAATATTATTTAATTTACATTGTATTTACTTTTTTGTCTTTCATTTTCTAAAATTTATTCTTAACTTCAAAATTGGGTTAGGGTTGGATAACTTTCATTTTTTCTAAATAGCAGCCACATCCTTATAAGGCATTATAGGAATGGTAGACATAGGAGGGGTTCGGATGGAAATATTTCCAAATAGGTTTTATGTGTTCATCAAAAAATTACATACATTAACACATACACATATTTCTTTACAAATTAAAAGTTTTTTCCCCCCCAATATAAATTATATAATCCAAATACAAACTAATGTTTTATCATCCTCATATTAAAGTTTGTTTTTTAATGACACCTCTAGAGCACATTGATTTTTTATCTTATCATCAGCTATTGGACATCAATCATATGGTAATTCTAACATACGTATTTAGAAGAAACCTACTGCTGCCACATAGGCTACTCTTACCGATAAGCAGCAAGGGCTCTTTTATAGGCATCGACCCACAGACAGGACTGCACATACCACGACCTTTGGTGAACGAGTTGTGGACCATTGATTGGAATGGAAAATAGCCCAAACTACAAATGGGTCCACTGAGAAGGATCGCTCTGACGACTGGCCAGTTCACAGGTGGTGGTTGCATTTATTACACCTGAGCAAATTTTAACTCTTATTAGTTTGTGGTAATAATCATCAGGACTCAGTTGGTTTTCACTTCAATTTAGTTTAAAAATATCACTTCTTGTATACACATCATTTCTTGTATTGGAAACACAGCAATCACATAGATGTTTTAACCTTTCGAATACTGCAGGCAACTTTTCTTGACAATGTCATGAAAACGCTAGCAGCTTGAATATTGAAGGCAACATTTCTCGACAATTGAATGCGCCCTTCAAAATTGTATTTCCTGTGTGTTTAAAAGCTATGGGAGGAAATGACACAATACCTATAAACATAGACTGTTCCCAATTGCATATGGTGGGTTTTTTGAAGCATTAGAATTCCTTTATTGATTGAAATGTTTGGTGTAAACACGTGTCTTTTTCATGGAATTTTTAGTAATGTGATGAGCAATGGCGGCACGGTGCTATGAAGAGATTTGGAAGAGCTAATGGGGATTAATATTATTTTATTTTTGGGTTTAGCAAAGGTGAGGATTTTGATTCTGAATATTGGGAACAAACAGAGAGAATTTTGAAATAAAGGTTAAGAATGATACAGAGATGGTTCACACCTTTGTTATTTTATTGTTTTGTTAAGTTTTAAAGTTAAAATATTTGATCAAAATGAGATACCTCTCAAACAGATTTTTTCTCAAAATTATTGGAGGAAAATAACTGTTAAAAGAATTCAGTAGTCTAAAGGTTAACTGTAATGAGAGGTCAAACAACAATAAACACTGTGTCTTTTGGGCATTATAATTTACGTGTAGCAGATGCAATCTGTAAAAAATAATAACTGAACAGTGTCTTCTGGGCATTAGAATTTATGTGAAGCATATTCAATATGTAAAGCATGATGAAGTTAATTGAAACATAAGTATTAAGATTTCACATGAAAATGGGCAGCTTATAAGATTAATCTTTATTTTTCAATTAAATCAAGTTTTACAGATAAACACCATGATCTTCACTTGATAATGTAGTGCCATGAATATCATATGTCTACATAAACATGCTAAGTCAAAATGCATGACTAAATTACAATGTTTTTAATATAAATATGACATAATTATCTTTAAAGAAACAAGTAGAACATCCAATCATTTTCTGCTTCCTCTTTTAGACAGGTTTTTCTCTATGAATAAAAATAACAATAAAAGAGAAATATTAAGAATTCTAACAGAAGATATTTTTTAATGGACTCAATACAGAAAGAAAAGGAAAGGAATAACATGAAAACATTGGCTATTAGATGTTTGGATTTTTGGGGGATTTTTTACTTTTTTTTGTTTAATGACAGTGACACCACTAAACACAATGATTTATTAATTTTACAGTTTTAATTTAACCAGTTTTCACATAAAAAACTGAAAACTAATTCTAGTTTTGTGAATTAATCCAACTGGAGCAGATACCATATACATGTACTTAACATAAAACTAAAATTGTGCATATAAAAACATAATGACTTTCCCATTAACTTTATTATCCAAAGCATTTATACCAATATACTACTTAACCTTTACTATTTCTTCATATTAAGTGCACTAAAAAATGATCACAGACTAAAAACAATTTCATCACAAATTAAGTCAATTAGATTGTTTCACATTCGAAAAAAATCAATTCAAATACAATCAATTACCATGTTTGAAATACACATTTTTAACTTGTTTTTATGACCTCAATTAAGAGTGATCGGGAAGTTCTTTATTGTAGGTCAACATGCAGGTGAAAGTTAGGGTTGCACAACTCTAAAACTTATAAATTTATACAGACTAGAAGGCAATATTAAATTCTGTATCTGCTAAAAAAAATTTATATAACACCACTAAAGACTTTTTTATCATTGGCTATTGAATGTCAAACATTATATGTAGGTGTAAAAACTGATAAATTTATATGAAGTTGATGGCAATCTTAAATTCTTTATCTGTTAAGTTTTTTATTTTATTTAATGACACAACTAAAGGACACTGATTTGTTTTTACCACTGGATGTCAAACATGGTCTTAAGAGAAAACATGCTACATTTTTACATTAATTGAAAGAATCTTTCATAAACACTTTACCAAAGATAGGACAGCATACCATTCCTTTTGATATACCAGATGTTGGGTACTAGTTGGGATAGGAATAAACCTAATTAGAGAGTAAGTCCATCAAGACGATTTGATTCTATGACCATCGACCTTGGTGGTGCAGCGGTTAAGCTGTTGGTCTCACAGATGGTAGATACTGGGATCAAATCTCAGTCGAGGCATGGAAATTTTAATCTTGATACTGACTCCAACCCAGAGTTAATGCTCCGCAAAGGCTTAATGGGTAGGTGTATACCACTAAAATCCACAACTGGTTTATCAAAGGCTATGGTATGTGCTATCCTGTCTATGGGAATCTATCCACAGTGGGAACTCTTTTAGCATAGTCCAACCAACAGTTAGTGCACTTTAACAGCATGACAACTTTCAACAGAAATATACACTCTCTAGCAATTCTCTTAAGAATTAAAAACATCCAAATCTTCAATACAAGCTGTTGATCGTGATTTCGGAAACTATAAAACTGCATCCATTAAGCAGAAAAAAACCTACAGACTCTAGGAATTAACAGAAAAAAGCAACTGAAAGTATAATTTAAGACAAAGATAGCAATTTTTTAAATACAATTTGTGACTACAAAAATAACTAATAAAAAAAAATAATACTGCATGTTAGATATGATTAAGCTCTTTTTAAATCCTATTCTCTGCTACAAAATAATACATTCACATAAAAAAAAAAAAAATCATTAAAAATGTAATTTAAAAATGATTATGACTTTTAAAATTTATCAATTCATCACAACACTTTTAACCTGAGATTAAAGGACAAAAAAAAAAAGAAAGAATTTAATTTCAATTTGTGAAACATTGTTCAGTCTAATTCCATAATGAAGAGGATCAGAAAATTCCATTTCACAGCAAGTGGATTCTAAATTTCAAAAATTATGTAACAATATATTTTGACACTACTCAGAATGACAAGATATTGTCATTTCATTTCTCTAAGACCTAACTGTCATGAAAACACTGAAATAATCCATTTAGAAAAAGAATGTTTATTTAACAATACCCCAGCACAGTGTTTATTCAGCGGCTTTTAGATACCAGACAAAAGGTGTTTTGTGACTCGGTGTCTTTCAGAGAAATGCTGCTACTGTCACATAGGCTACTCTTTTTTGTTAGAAGCAAGGGATCTTTTATATGTGCTCTCCCACAGACAGAACAACCCATAACACGTTTGAGCACTCACTCTGGGTTGCAGATGGTATTGAGATTAAAAATCCCATACCTCTGCTAAGATTTGATCCCAGTACCTACCAGCTGTGATTTGATGAGCTTAACTAACCACTGCACCACAAGAGCCATTCATCATCAGTTTAGATATTTAATATGCTCTAAATAGCATATCCTCAAAGTTATCACATCTAAGTGGCATATTCTTCTCACGTCATGTAATACTAATATTTAAACCAAAACAAATCAAACTTTTTTAAATTCTTAACAACAGATCAATTTGTTCCTAAAAACCTGATTGGCCATTTGTAATCCAAAACAAGGCTATGGCACTATTATAATAATTCTTTAAGAAAATGATAATTATTTTACTCTGTAATGAAAATTGATATTTGATCTGCTACTAAAAGCAACATCAGACATTTACAATCCAAAATGAGGCTAATATGGTTACCATATTCTCAAAATAAAGGTAATTATTTTACAACTTATAAAAAAGGGTAACAAAACATTCAGGTTGATTTGTTTGTTTTGTTTAATGACACCATTAGAGCTCATTGATTTATTAATCATTCACTGCTGGATATCAAACATTTAGTACTGTAAAATATTTAGCGCGAAATTAAGAACCTGTGAAAAATTAAACCTGACTAAACTTGTGGTCCGACTTCCAACTTTTTCAAGTTTTTGATACGATCAATCAATGGTTACACTTCAAAGTGTAGATAACGATAAAATGTGAAAAAATTAAATATATCATCAAATCATGCAATTTTATGTTCTTGTTTAATGTTGAGTGTGTTATAACTTATGTTTTATAATTTTTTAAAACTAAATCACTTGTTTTATTTTAAGTTGAATTGTGAACATGTGCTTTGGCCGCCATCTTTGTTTATTTTTGTATCTGAAACTGGTGATTACTAATTAGTGTGACCACTGCAATTTTAATTTCACTGTACACACAGAATGAGTGGCTGGAAGGACGGTCAAGGATTAAACATACCGAACTAATTAAACTGATATTTCACTGTTCTATTACATGAATAATAATTTTAAAACGATGTAAAATGTTTGTTCCTTTCTTTCTGGAATAATATTTCACAAGTGCCAAGTTATATTTACACTGCCCATGTGACATAATGGATGACACTTTGTATGCCATTTGCGTTTTTACATGTTCACCAAAATAATTGGTTTGATTTTTAAAAATATGAATTGGCCAGCAATTTACTAATATGTAATTCACATGTATATATGGTACTTGAATAAAAAGTTTTTGTTTATTCAGGGATGCGTGAAATATTAATTCTACGAACATGGCAATTTATCTTTATTGCGAAAATTACACACCTCGAAAATAAAGTATTTTACAGTAATCTTGAAATGTGGTCAAGGGTCACACTGTCAGCCAGCTTCCAACATGTTTTGAACCATAGGCTTCAGCTTGAGATCTCGGTATCCTACCACTGGACCACTGAAGCTCATCTAGGTCCAGTGATACAGAGGTCATAGTCTTCAGCTGGAGATCCCGGTATCCTACCACTTTATTACCATTTTAAGAGGGGTAATATAAGTTATAGAAGTATCATGAGAGGTAAATTACTTTTTATGTACCCTCTGTAAGTTCTTTTACAAGAACACACGGAGGGTACATAAAAGCCATTTACTTAGAGAGATGTTTCTACAAAAACTTTATCTTGTCCTTATGTTAAACTATACAGTTAATTAATCATAGTAATGCAAGAGAATAATGAATTGCAATTTATAAACGAATCCATTCCAGTGACGGAATATAATTCTATCGATAAAACAATTTTTAACTGCAACTGTTTCTAACACAAAATTGTCTGAAACATTCAATTAAAAACCAATTTTTTAAAACCAAAAATGAATGTAGTAAACAAATAATAACAAAGAACAATGATATCCATACTCAGAACAGCTGATCACAAGTTTTAATGAAAATTACAGATAGGATATAAGAAAAATTTGCTCAACCCACTGGGATATAAGGGTTTTGTCCAATGGCAAACAACCAATGAGATTAAAGATAATTAAATTTGTTTTACAAACATAAAAAGTTATTTTATTAGACCAATAAAAGCAATTCTAATCTTGATAACATATATCTCACACATTTAAGTAATCAAAGATTGACATGAAAGTTTTAAATTAGCATTTTTCATTTCAAAATTGTCTGGGATTTTTTTTCTTTTCTTTTTTTCTTATGATATTGTATATAAAGAATACCAACAAGTCTGATAAATCCTGTATTAGCCCTTGTAAATCTCTTTCAAGTGCAATACTGCCACAAGTTATATTCTTCTTATACCATTATTTTAGAATTATTATTTGATCACCAGATATTTTTATCACTTTTCTGATATTGGAGAAAAAAATCCTTGCCTTCGGGAATGACTTCCTTCTTAAAATAATTCAATAATAGGACAACGAGCGTACATGTTTCTAAACTTGTTTCTGTTCACATGCCTCGCAGGGGCAGTCACAATTGGGTAATTCACTCATTCGACAACATGATTATTATATAGTTATAAGGTTTCAATTTGTTATAATGACCTTTTTTCTTCTTTTTTTCTCAATTTGTGATTGTATAATGTATGACCTGGTGATTCAATCAATTCAGACCCAACATAATGAGCCTGTTTATCTAAAAACTGGAACAACATTGACATTAACACTGATATGACACCTCTGCATGTTGATTTTTTAGGTTTCTATAACTTGTTTCTTTTCACATACCCTGCAGGGGGAGGTACAAACAGTAATTTACTCATTTGACAATATCTCTCTTTACAAAGTTACAAGGTTTCAATTTGTTATAAAGACTTTTTTTCATTTTGTGATGGTACTGTATTTATTCGACTATAATGCAGTCTTTGTTCCCTCGAGAACCAGCCTTAAAAACCTGACCCGTCTTATTAACATGATCTAAAGTGAAAATGTTGTTTTCAGCAATCTCTGCTTAAAATAAATTGTAGCTTGACACGAAAATGGTTGATTTCTGATTTTTTTTCTGTCAGAGACCAATTTCTTTTCAATTCATTTAAATTTGGATGCATTCACAAAAGCCTTTCTATGGGAGCTTACCATGTTGCATTTTAACTGTATTAATTAATTAAAATCCATTGTCGGAGAGAATTTAGACGTTCAGAACTTCAGACATATTTTTCAATATCTTCTCAATTCAAACCCAACGAAATGGAACAACATTAAAACTGCTATGACACTTCCACATGAAGGTTTTTTTAGATTTCTATAACTTGTTTCTGTTCATGTGCCTAGCAGTGGCAGCTACAATCGAGTAATTCACTCATCTGTCAACATCTTTACATAGTTACAAGGTTTCAGTTTGTTATAATTACTTCTTTTTTTCCATTTTTTTCCATTTTTTTATGGTATAAAGTATGACCTGGAGATTCAAACCCAACATAATTAGCCTGTTTATCTCAAAACTGGAACAAAGTTAACACTGTCTGTCTATAGTTCTGCATCATTTAAATCAACAGCTCCAGGCAGGAATCATTCAGGAATAGTGATCAATCTGTCCATAGTACTACATCATTTAAATCAACAGCTCCAGGCAGGAATCATTCAGGAATAGTGATCAATCTGTCCATAGTTCTACATCATTTAAATCAAGAACTTCAGGCTGGAATCATTCAGAAATAGTGATCAATCTGTCTACTGATGAACACCCAGAATGTGCTCAGATGAAGATTTGTTTTTGTTTTATTTTTTAATGACACTACAAGAGCACACTAATTTATTAATCATATGGTATTGGATGTCAAACATTTGATAATTTTGACATACCGTCATTTGAAGAAACATACAACATTTTTCCACTACAACCAAGGGATCTTTTATATACACTTTTCCAACAGACAGGACAGAACATACCACAGGCTTTGATATACCAGTCATAGGGCACTGGTTGGGACAGAAACAAACCCAGTCAGAGAATGAATCCATTAAGATGATTCAATCCTACAACCAAAGCATCTCAAACAAAAGTGGGTGAGCCTCAGTGGTCCAGCGATAGAACATCAGAATCTAAAGCTGATGACGGTAGTTCTAAGCCCATTGGAGGCTGGCTCACACTTGATTACATGTCAGAATAACCAAATGTTTGACATCCAATAGCCGATGATTAGTACATCAATGTTTTCTAGTGATGTCATTAAATAAAATAAATCCCCCCTTTCAGATAATGCTCTACTAACTAAACCAGATCTGGCCCCAAACACAGATGATGTCAGAAAGTTATATGTACCTGTGTTAATGGAGAGACATCCTAAATATGGACATTCAATCCACTTGTGACATGTTTGTGAGTCACACAGACATTATTACATTAGTAGTGAATTAATGTTTTCACTGACTGTCATGCAATCTACTACTTCTTATCCAAGATATGTAAAAGCCCTGAGAGAAAATGCACAAGAGAAGATTTATTTATCTAGTAAAAGCAACATAAAATTTTAATTTGCTGACAGGAAAATAGCATTATATCATGTCTTAACTAGAATAACAAGCACTAATGGCTTCCAGGTAATGTCTGTAGTTCTGTAAATACAAACTACTTGAATTCAACCTTAGCAAAAAGTAAAGTTTGTTTTATCTAATGATGCGCGTAGAGCACATTGATTTTGATTTTATCAGTTGCTATTGGAGGTCAATCATATGGTCATTCTGACATATTTATTTAGAAGAAACCCGCTGCTACCACATAGGCTACTCTTTCCGATAAGCAGCAAGAAATCTTGTATATGCACCGTCCCACAGACAGGACAGCACATACCACAGCCTTTGATGGACGTTATGGACCACTGGTTGGAATGGAAAATAGCCCAAACTGCAAAAGGGTTCATTGAGAAGGATCAATCTGACCGACTGGTTCACAGGCAGACACACTAACATTTCAGTTACATCCCGTGCCTCAACCTTAGCAATCTGCAGTGGAAATGTTTTTCTTCAATGTACTGCATCAACTCTCTATAGAGGAAAGAAAGCATTGTTATCCAGTGTTTTGTCAATTCTATAGTGGAAGTGGGGGAGTGATGGAACATTCCCCTGTCCAAAAGGTAGGCAGTTTTTTGGGACACATCCACCACCAGGATTTATGCCATTATAGACCACTTGTGTAATTCAGTATATTTGCGCTAAGACGACAGGGTTAAGTGTTACATTAATACAATAAAGAGAAACACTGGAAAAGATTATTATTCAGGCATTTTAATTTAAATTTTTCAAAGCAAAACGTGGGGGATAATTATATAGGCATCCCACCTATCCAAAAAGGGGGGGCACGTGTCCCCCCAGGCCTCCAGATTTACGTCCATAATACAGACGTGAATTCAGTGTGATAAAAAAAAAAAAAAACTGATTTAAATATTATGCTTCAATGGTTATTTTTATTTCAGTATTAATGAAATACATGATAATAATTCAGTTCTGATCAGTCATACATAGATACATATTATTAGTTATTATTATTAGTAAAATCCTCGCAGTAAAATTAAAAGAAATAATTAATTGTATTAGTTCTTACGCATAAAAGCTACAGTTGGTTTGCCATTCAGTAGCGGACCCACCTTTTTCTGGAATTTATTCCTTTTTTTACATATGTTAACCATTTTCCCCCAGTCCTACTCAAACATCAAATTTGGACACACACCCTTTCAGAAATCCTGCATCCGCACCTGCCATTACCATGTGTAAACATATTTTTAAATAAGATATAAATAAAACACTTCATACATTATATACAAACAGGTAGGCCTAAAAAAAAAACCCAAAGCCTCCCCACCTAAAAAAAACCATGAAAAAATGACCAACAACCCTCACTACATACTCTCAGGAAATTGTACTTCATTTATGCTTACATTCTTCGGTTGCCATGGTGTTATCATCTGGGTTCCGTTTGGATCCTTTTTTCTTCACTACTGAAATTTTCAGGACTTTTATTCTTTTTTTTCCATTTCAAAAATAAAATATAATGTAAGTGTCAGTAGATTGCAGAGAATGGCCAAACAGATTTGAAATTCTATTGTTTGCGTGTACCAGTACATGTTCAATGTATGTCTTAACTTGTTTTAGACGAGTCTTCGTAAATACAGTTTTGATATATATGGACAAAGTTGGTGAGATGTAATTCACGTTTAAAATAAGACTATTTTTAAGAAGACTCAGTCTAAGGAATAAGACTTGTTTAACCTAGACTTAGTTGGTGAAATCGGCTGAGAGTGTTTGTCACTCATGTTCTTCAGAGGAAACCCGCTACCACCACATCACCTATTCTTTCTGATTATCAGCAAAGGATCTTTTGTTTTACTTTCCCACAGACAGAACCAGAGGATCTAGAATTTTCTAAAAATCCACTATCTGTGAGATAGGTCATTTTCAAAATTCACTAGCCAAGGTAAAAAATCCACTAGCCCTACTTACTAGTCAGCGGCGTTGGAATCAGAGGGGATGATGGGGGGGGGAGCTATAGCCCCCCAATAATTTATTCATTGTTGAATTATTCACTGGCAAATTCTGATGTACAGAAAGGGAGCAGCCGCCCTACATTAAATTTTGTTATAACACGCCTGCCACTAAAACCACGAAATGAAAACAAAAATCTCAATCTTGGTGAAAATTTTATGAGCAGGCCTTTCCCTAGGATTTCACAACAATCTATGGTCAAATAAACAATAATTCTTCCTTTTTTTTAAAATTATTATTATTATTATTTTTAAATTATTATTATTTGTTTAAAATCCACTATCCGTCGGACAGGGAGAAAATGATTAACTGGGGAGCCTGACCATAAAAATCACTAACCATGGGCTAGTTCATGTGAAATTTCTTTTTTATTCAAAAGAAACAGACCCCTTCAAATGTTTAACCCTCTGACTAGATTTGAACCACCATCAACCTGTTACAAAGTTTAATGCTCTACATTAAATGACCTTCAAGAAAATTACATTTTACAGAAGCACTTTACAGCAATATGATAGCCACAAGTGGATTTGAACCACTATCTATCCGTTAGAGTTTAAAGGTCTAAATTAAATGACCTACAAGAAAATTGCCTTTTACAACAACATGACAGCCACTAAGTGGATTTGAACCAGTGTCTGTACATTAGTGATACCACTGCTTTATCGACTAACCGAGAACAAAACTGCCTGTTAGTGTTTTACAGGAGCTGTTCAATTATATAAACAGTATTAAATCCACTAAGGGGATTAGAACCAGAGTTTGTTCATTAAAGAGTTGAGTATTTTCCAGACTGGACTACAGTACAATTTTCTATAACAGGAACACTTTAACTATATCAACAGTACTAAATCCACTAAGGTGATTAGAACCAGAGTTTGTTCATTAAAGAGTTGAGTATTTTCCAGACTGGACTACAGTACAATTTTCTGTAACAGGAACACTTTAACTAT
>JAULBS010114281.1:3233-14778 GCA_032355785.1 Symmetromphalus regularis | reverse complement strand
TAGCTATGTTACATGCATAGTCTCTCCACTCACTACTCTATGGATATACAAAAAGGTAGTATAGATACTATAGGCGTAGTGTATATTATCTATGTTACATGCATAGTCTCTCCACCCACTACTCTATGGATATACAAAAAAGGTGATATAGATAATATAGGTGTAGTATAGATTATCTATACAGAAAGTTAGTATAGTTAAAGATAGGTGTACATATTTAACATAATTTGGAGTTGTACTTCAATTTAGGTAGTCTGTCATCACTGACATAAAAACATTAAACAATTAGGTGTTACGTTTGTATTTAAGTTGTACAAGTACATAAATTATATACTAATACAAAGGTGTTGTTTGAATGGGATTGGTACTGTGGGGGGGAGGAGGGGGATGAGGGTGGTGGTTGTTATCACTATAAATCAGTATCAATGTTTGAATGGGATGACAACTGAATAACTTTTTTTGATGGCATTCGGATCAAGAACACACACCAAAAAACGAACTGCAAATGAAATTTTTAATGGGCCAATTTCATGAAAATAAGCATACTTTAGTATTTTTTTAACAGCAGTATTATGTTGCTGTAAACCAATTATACAGCAGCTTTTACAACGGCATTGCTGATTGCTGGCGCAAATTTTGAGGGTTGTGTAAATTAAGCATGAAACATTGTATTTGTTTAACGACACCACTACAGCACAATGATTTATTAATAATCGGCTAACAGAAATTTTGACATGTCAATGGTGAGGTAGCCTTTGATGGTATTTGAACCACTGTCAATGGTTTGAATACACAGACTTTGACAACATTTGAAACAAGTTGGTGAAAAACAGCATAGGTTTGAATATAAATACAGTATAACCTTGATTTATTGAGCCCCCTCCCCCCCCAGATTAAACGCCAACCTCTCGTATCGCCAACTTTCTTCCAAGTACCATTCGTTTGTTAGTTCCCTCTATTTAGCGCCACCCTCGCTCTCTGCCATCCACCAAATATGTTTTTGAACAAAACACATTTTATATGTCCCCTCGATTGTATGGCCAATGATTCAATTAGCTGTAATCAAGCGGCTCGAAGGAGTACATGTATATTGGCCTTAATTAAGCTCATCAGGGGTTGTTACTTTTGTTATTGTCTAATGATTGACAACACCACTGTGTTAGTTAGTTGTCATTGCAGTGATTCTGCAGTTAAAAGAAGTAGCAGTGCAAGACAAAAACTAGCTCTGATGATCACATGACAATAATGTTTGGTGGCGCATTCTTGGTACCCTCACTTTACCGCCAACTCGATATAATGCCAAAATCACATTGGTACGACGGTAGGCGGTAAATCGAGGTTATATTGTACATTGAACACATTTCAAACAAGATAATACATAACATGGATTTGAATATACGTACTTTGAAAGCATTTCAAACAAGGTGGTGTATATTCCTAGTCTTGTTGTTGTATATGTAGCTTGTCTGAGGAGACCGGCCGACAATCTGTAAAAACAAACAAGAAATATAAACATGTAAACGCAACACTCAAACCAACATGGTCCAAAAATAATTAGAGTCTTCTCCATTTGAAAACAGGAGGAGAGCAGTCACCTGAAAATCATCACTGATGAGAAATTTCAAATGAGGATAGCATTTGATTGGATAAAATTAAAGAAAGGTGAGTGCAGAAATATTATCACTTCCCATTCTGAGAAGAATATGAGTTAAGTGAGTGCAATAACTCCCCTGCAATGAAGGACTGATTAATAGTAAAACATTTAAGAATTCAAATCAATTATGTCTCTTAATTACCTGTAACAGGGCACAATATTTCATGCGAACCGCTGTTCTGTTTGCGTGCCGGTTACGCAAAATTAAATTCACATGAACCGCAAATTGGTTACGCCGTGACATGTAGATGTTCAGAACTTAAAACTTCCAAACTTCATGATTACAGGAAGTTTATTCACACAGACGTACAAGTGTTCCGGGGGACAAATGTTTTAGACTGATTTTTATTGCAGCAGTTGTAACTTGCGATGGGTCTAAACTAAAACTGTTGAGTATAGAGTCTAGCCATAAGGTTGAGTGACATGTCCACGGATGCTGGGGACAGCTAAATTATCTGATGCTATTTCATCTTTAGGAATATAATTATGCTGACATAATATTGGATTGCCTATAATTTTACAAATGCTGATAACAGTTTTAATGTAAACAGGTCTTACAAAAGTTTTTAAATACTCACATCGCAGAATGAGCTTTAAAAAACAAACAGTTGGAACATCACTGTAGATAAAGTGAAAGTACATGTAGCTTGGACAGCGTGAAATGAAAAAAAGGAATCTGGATGTGTTAATTAAAAAAAATTAACAACAACATAGCTAACTTTAGCAAACATTAAAAAAATGTATTATAAATTGTTTTATTTTGTTTCAACTTTGTTTGAGCTAAAAATTATGTATTTAAAACATAATTTCAACGTAACTTTGAGGCAACCGATCAGTTAACCCACGGGTTACGCAAATATAATTCACGTAACCGAACTATGGGTTACCTAGGTAAAAACCACATGAACTGACTTCTGGTTACCTCAGATTTCAAAATATTGTCCCCTACTGTACTGAACAAATTTAGTCAATATATAATTTATATAACATTTTATAAAATTAGCAAATATATTATATCTAATTATGGAATCTTCACAATCCATAACCACTATTATAATTTATATACTGTTCTTTTTTATTTTAATTCAGCGGCATGAGATCTTTATTTCCTTTTTCTACAAATAAGGACAAAATAAAACAGGAAAGGAAATTATCTAAAAATTATTTGCATCCAAGATAAAATCGGTTTTTCAGTATCAGTATCAAGATGATTAAGAGATATTTTACTTAAAACTGTGCCAGTATTGAGGATAGAACCGGCCTTCAGAAAAAACCCTCTAAAAATGATTGACAAAACCTCTCTACCATTGCACTTGCTAAACCAAAGCGTGGAACAATACAGTGAACAAATAGCAAACAACAAGAAGTTTTAAAATGTTGGATGTAGCCGGTGAATGAATGCCTTTGATCTCTGGGAGAAAACATTCAGATGAAAGGAAACAGGAAAGAAATCGGGAAAAAAATGGAAAACAATTTGAACAAAATAGAAAAAAACGTAACAGTTCCATTGCTGCAATATGAACTATAAACATAGAGCAGCAGACTATAGGATTCCAAATTTCATGGGAAACACTTTTTTGGTTCCGTGCTTTTGCAGACCTGCCTACCCATATAAAACCCTTTTAGGAATCCAGGGCCCATAAACATGATTTCTCAGGAAATCTAAGGATTCTGTCAGGAATGTGTCACACGTGACAACTGAATTGCTCAACATGTCCAATGCTAAAGACAAGGCGGAAAGTGTATTCTTGTAGAAAAAGTTACAATATATAAAAACAAATGAAAGAAATAGTGTTACCACATGGATGTGGCCATTGTCTGGCATCGTGTACACTAATGGAAGAATTATCTGTCAATAAATAGCCTGAAAACTCAGTCGGAACACTTCAGGTCAATGAGTTCCAAGAGTCTCAAATTTCGAAAGCCTTTGCCATTTCGAGACTACCAACAGGAATGGCGGCAATCGCTAAAAAGGTGACTGTTTTAAAATCTAAAACTGCTTCTTAATTTCAAGCATTAGCTTCCCAATTAAAATCTAACAAGCAAATATTGCTTCTCAGTCTTGAAAATAAATTTTGAACCTTGATCTAGTCAGTCTAGCATTGAGGCAATACCAGTTTGCAGTTTATAAACAAAAATACACAAACTATACAAACCCTGTGTACATTCCCATAAGCCCTTCATTCTTGAGAATGCTGCGAATAGCATGAATACTCGTTTTGTGTTCCTTAGCTCTTCCTCCTTCACCTGAAATATAATAAATTGTCATTTCAGAAAATAAATATTTTTTGAAAAGTGAACATTTTATATACCGTATTCGACCATTTAAGTGCACAGTGGTAAAAAAAAAAACCAAAAATCCTATATTTGTCATTTGTTTAAGCGCTCGTCAAGGCAGATGTAAAAAAAAAAATCTGCTTTCCTCCTGATGTCAGTATCGAATGGTACTTTGCAACGATTTCGAAGGTGAGTTCAGCTTTCGATATTTACATTTTTTTAAATCTTGTGATCCTGAGACGAGTTCACGTTGCATGCAAGCCACAAGACAAGGGGCTGTGCGCTTAATAGATCATGTGCGCTTAAACGGTCGAATACGGTAACTCCAGATATGGCATTCTACACTTCCAGTGTCTTGCGTCTAAGAAATTTGAAATCATATGGTCTGAAATTAGATATCTTTAGTGATATTACACAGTAACTAAATTTATTATAATCATTAATAATACTGCAAATATTAATGATTTATATTTATAGTATTTATAGAACATAAAAATGTGAACCATTCAAATATTGAAAGTGACTCAGTCTGAAAAAATCTTTGCTTCTTTTAAGGCATTTTTATTTTTTAATCTGTATTTTTTCATTCCAATCCATTATTTACATTAAGAAAGCAACCCATGCAAAGGGAATAAAAACAAGGGTTGTTTGAAGATTATTAAAATACAATTGTGTATCAGTAAACTAAAAAAAAAAAACATCACCAAAACAAACCAACAAATAAGAGGTATCGTTATTGGTAACTCAGTCTGTATTGATATTTGCACCTTACATCATTTGTCTTCAATATAAATAATTAAATCTTATTAATTTAACAGTAATAAAAAACATACTTTCAAGCTCTATAAGAATATATATGTAAATATGGTTGGTTGTATTTATTTTCATGTTTATATTCAATTAAGATTCAAGCACGCTGTCCTGGGCACACAGCTCAGCCTCCTGTGCTATCTGTCCAGGACAGAGGTTAGTACTGTTACGAGACACTAAACCTGCTGCTGCCACACTAATGTGGCTACTCTTATCGATAAGCAGTAAGGGCTATTTTATTTGTACTGTACATACCATGCCCTTTGATGAACCAGTTGTGGACCACTGGTTGGAACGGAAAATAGCACAAACTGCAAATGGGTCCACTGAGAAGGATCAATCCAATGACTGACAGCTTCACAAGTGGACACTTTACCATTTGAGCTACATCCCGCTCCCTGAATCTATGATAGAGGTTAATACATACCACTTAACTGCATTCGATTTTTCACCAAGTCCAGAGGTTGAACAAAAATAGTGGCAGCCATTCTATGAATAAAAATAATTTCTGTTATAAATAATAATAGTTAATACAAAGGGCGTGCTTCACACCACATTCTCGCTTATTTAACTTCATACAAAATATATATATATATGTAAGGGCCATAGCTAGGAATTTTAGTTATGGGGGTGGGGGGGCACACAAATTCTTGTAACAGACGAGTGTATTCTTTTGTCAAAGATAGTTGTTTATAAGATTTAGAAGTTCCAGAAATATAAAATAATTAAACCAAACTGACAATTTGAAAAAATTGATTTTGGCCTTATTTGGCCAAAAAAGGGCCATTTTGTCTGAAGTAGAACCAATAAGACTGCAATTTTCCATACAATAGGCTCGTCAAACCTCTCTTACCTAAAACACGAGAGCAATTTTATTTTATTCGCAAGGGAAGTAACCAATTTGGGGGAGTTTTGGTTCCAAATGTATGCCAAATTTGGCCAAAATGTGACCACATTGATGATATTAGTATTCTTTTGTCAAAAATAGTTGTTTGTAAGATTTAGAAGTTTCAGAAATATAAAATAATTAAACCAAACTGACAATTTGAAAAAATCGGATTTTGTCAATTTTTGGCCAAAACGGCAATTTTGTCTGAAGTATGACCAATAAGACTGCTTGTTTTGGACTCAGCACCACTTTTTCCATATAACAGGCTTGTCAAACCTCCCTTACCTAAAATTCTGATTAACGGCCTCTATCTCTTAGACTAATAAGTAACATGATAAAAAAAATTCAGGTAGATGGGGTCTATGACTATGTCCATCAACTCTCAAGGAACTGGACGACATATATTTAAAAAGAAAATCTTTGAGCTGGTGGTTTCGACACCCTATCCCCATCCCTCCCCTCCACCACAACACACAAGAAAAGGGGTGGGGGTGATCTTTACGTTTAAAACACGACAGACAGGCGATCAGCTGTTGTCATTTGAGAAATTATTTTAATTCTGTCGACGGCCATGTAACATAAGCTTAAAAACCGTATGTATATACACACGACTATTTACTCACCCGGCCCCACCACCGAAAAGAAATTTGATCCCTTTAGGGATTGTGGCCGGCTTCCCCTTTGATTCAGACATTCTTCTCAATTCAAGCAATGCTTTCGATAACCTTTCCTTTGATTTGGCCTTCACCTTTCTTGAAGGACGCCGGTATTGTTTCCCAGAATACCTTGCGCTTTCGTTTGGTTCACTTTTTCTTCCTAATAATTTAAACAAAATAAGTACATCATTCATGTTGAGGACGGCAAGCGATTACAGTGCCGGCGGAGCCGTATAAATATTGGGGGTTAGACTGAACAGGGATGCCATCAGTCATTTGAAGGGCACCTACAACGTACTAAATAAATAAACCACCTGCAAATCATATTGTCGCATATTTTTTGCATATTATTGGGGCGGGTGTGGGGATGGGGGCTAATGTTCCTTTGCTCACACGGCTACACCAGTCCTGGCATTACAAACGTTTTGATTGGTTATCATCGTCTTCTATCGCATAACATTTATATAACGTTATAAGTGAAACTGAGAGGGCATTGCGGAAAAGGGACAGGGCGGCACGGCAAATGCCTCAACACAATATGACTTGGTGAAATTGAACCCCTGGGCTTATTATAATAATCAGTGGCGGATCCAGAAAATCAATTTAGGGAAGCCAAATAATATGATGCCGATTCCTCTGATTCTTTAAAGTTAAAATAATAATAATATAATAAATTAATAATAATAAAATGTTATTTAAATCCGCCACTGATAATATATAGGCCTAATTCATACGTTGAAACATTATGAAATTTGGATACTAAGAAACGCGATTTATAAATCACTGGTTCAGTTGTAGGATATCGGACTCACAAGCTGAAGACACTAGTTCAAAACCCGCTAAAGGGTGGCTCACACTTTAGACCACGTGTCAAAAATTACCAAATGTTTGAAATCCAATAACCGATGATTAATAAATTAATATACTTTAGAGGTGTGGTTAAACAAACAAACAAGAAGTGATGCCTAGCCATTTTTATCTCCCTTGGACCCGTTTCTGCGTTTCAATATAAGATGTATATGTACAGTATATTGTTAGTATTAAATGAACAAAAATAGTACATTACTTTTCAATTAACTTTAATTAAAGGGACACCATCATAGTTGAACAAGATCGCAATCCTCCATAAAATATTTATTTTTAAATGTATTGCATTAAAAATAGCATAATCCCAATTACACGCACAGAACGAATTACTTTTAATTAAAGCAATTTACAATCAGAAAAAAAATTACTTGGGAAATACTATGGCAGGAAATTATGGCAGCTCTCCTAATAATATTAAATTTTGTTAAAATATAGTGTATTGAATATTCAAACTACAAATTACTATCAATGAAATTAATATGTGACTTGGCATGACGAAATGAGTCCAAACTCACAGTCTGCTATCCGCACTAAAGACGAAAATAAGCCCCGAGGTACTATCTGGGTCGTTTTCATTCTTTTTGAAAATGAAAGGTGATCAAACCTTGTATTATGTTACAGTTAACTTATTTTGCTCTAAAATACCATAAAATATGTTTAACAGTATTGGAAAAACTGTAATATAGATAAGACAATTTTTAAAGTAAATTTTCTCAAAATGGCCGCCAGCATACTTTTCAAATTCAAACATCCATCCATAACTTCAAGACTAATTGCAGTAGAAACTTGATTCAAGTATCAGAATAAAGAGCAGAATCTGATCTTTTTAACAATGTCAATAGCTAAAAACAACCAAAATACAAGTTAAGATTGATATCGTGGTGGCAGGTCACATATAAATAAGTATACTTACAATTGCAACATATGACCACAGAGATCGTATTCACACTAGGGTAGACGCTTGATAATATGGTTGCACACCATTATAATTTTAGTGCGCTATATTTTGTTTTTGATATTGTAGATATAGACCATTATGTTTGTAGGTATCGATTCATTTGTAGTTCTTTATAACTAACACAAAGGTAAAATAAAATACTAAAACATAAAACTTTTAACAATGACAGTGCACCTTTAATATAACTAGTGCTTGAATTGTTTAACAAGTAAAATTTAATAGTATAAAATATATTACACTAATAATAATAATTGCATATGGATTTATCTTAGTCGGTGAACTTCTGTAATTTACCTACCTTGGTTTACCGTGAACAGATAGCGAAGAATGGGGAGCGTAATGTACAAAAATTAGAATGACCAAAAATTGACCGGTACAACCTGTTACCACGAACAATGAATTATAATGTATGTAGATGGAGTTTGTACATTATTATGCATAATTAGCACCTGCCATGTATCACCTGTTGTACATGGCGCGATGTGCACGAAAAACTAGACTTTCCAAAGTCAGTTATAAATAAATGTTTTGCATGTATGTAACCAAAGTAAAGTTTTGTTTTATTTAACGACGCCTCTAAAGCACATTTATTTTTAATCTTATCATTGGCTATTGGACGTCAATCATATGGTCATTCTGACATATTTTTTAGAGGAAACCCGCTGCTGCCACATATGTTACTCTTTCCGATAAGCAACAAGGGGTCTTTTATATGCACTGTCCCACAGACAGGACAGCCTTTAATGAACCAGATGTGGACCACTGTTTGGAACGGAAAATAGCCCAAACGGTAAATGGGTCCACTGAAATGGATCGATCCAACGACCGACAGCTTCACAGCCAGGCACGCTACCGTTTAAGCTACATGCCGCTCCTTGCATGCAGCAAAAAAAGTTAAAGTTTGTTTTATTTGACGACGCATCTAGAGCACATTGATTTTTATCTAATCATCGGCTATTGGACGGCATACATATGGTCATTCTGACAAATGTCTTTTAGAGGAAACCCAATGCCGCCACTTTGGCTACCCCGCAGGAAGCATCTCCTAGGTTTAGCCTAGTCAACCTGATGGACAATACATCCATGACACTATATGCCGTCTGCTTAGGAAACGTAGAAGAAGAAGTTGAAGAGGGAGAAGAAAAGCAGTGATGGATATAGGGACCACAGGGGCCCGGCGCCTCCGCTAAATTTAAAGATATAAATTATTATTTTTTTTTAAATAAATATAATTTTTTTTTTTTTTTTTTAAAGAATCCTAAGAATTGGCATCATATTATTGAAGCCCCCTAAATGAATTTTCTGGATCCGCCACTGGGAAAAAGAAGGCGAAGAAGAAAACGAAAAAAAAAGTATCCAGTATTTTGCTGGTAAATAATTTTATTATTATGTTACTCATTATCAACGCCCCTGCATAAATTCCTGTACAGACACATGCCTATCAAACACCTGTTACCACCTCTTGGGTCGGCCCTGAAAAGTCTAAACGGTTAGTACATGTAATATCTATATTATTATTATGTAATATTATCTTGGATCTATTTCGGGAAAACAAAGAGCAGGTCTGCTTTGCTCGGAAGAGTAAATCGGTCACAGATACACTTCAAGGATGTAGTTCAAGCATATAATTCAAGGCTGTGTTACGATTTCTAATGACGTGGCAGGCCCGTAGGATCGACTTTGGGTGTGAGGGATGGAGACGGGGGCACTGACGGACCAGGTACAAACTCTATATCAGATCTCGGATATAATGCCAAACATTAATGTGTAAAAAAGAAAAGAAAATAAGAAAGATTCACAACTGGGGTGGGGGAAGGGGGCACACGCTCCTGCCCCATCCACCCCCCCTCATCCCTACAGCCATGCATAACAATTCTGTTATCATAAAATGTATATACTGTTATCATGCTTCCAGGGCTGTTGCAGATCTGTCTTACGTTTAGTACCGAATAGATAGGTGTCACCAAGGGCGAAAATCCGTTCCAAAAAGCGGAGGGGGGAGGGGGGGGAAGACGGAACATACCCTTGTCACAAAAGTGAGGGGGGGACGGACCATCCGGCTGCCCCCCCCCTCCCCGAAACATTATAGACCGCTTGTGTACTTCGGTATATTTGCGCTAAGACGAAACGGTTAAGTGTTACATTGATATAATAAAGGTAAAGATTATTATTTAGGCATTTTAATTTTAATTTCACTGAAATTAACATTTTTTAAGCAAAAAGTGTGCGTGGGGGGTAATTATATAGGCGTCCCCCATGTCAAAAATGTGAGGGTACGTGTCTCCCCGTCCCCCCACCCCCGGGATTAACGCCCATGGGTGTCACTCGCCAGACTAGTTTCAACGCTTCGTGTTAAATCCACTGAAGACGTTTGGAATCGGTTAAATTGTTACTCAGCACCCGTGAAGGATAGCCTCTACTGAACGCAAGGATAATCCAATCACGTGGTGCATCAAGAATCAATATGTATAGATATGGGGGAGCAATACAGCTGCATATGATGCAGCATGGAATCTTCATTACACTGATTCTGAACTGGTATTGGTGAACCGGTCGGTCGTCGGATCGATCCTTCTCAGTGGACCCATTTGCAGTTAGTGCTATTTTCTGTTCCAACCAATGGTCCACAACTGGTTCATTAAATGCCGTGGTATGTGCTGTCCTGTCTGTGGGACGGTGCATATAAAATACCCGTTGCTGCTTATCGAAAAGATAGCCTATGTGGAGCAGCAGGTTTCTTCAAAATAAATATGTCAGAATGATCATATGATTGACGTCCAATAGCAGCTGATAAGATAAAAATCATTGTGCTCTAGAAGCGTCGTTAAATTAACAAAACTTTACTTTTTTTTACTGAAGTGGTATTTATTATTTAACTCAAATAGAACACAAACACACCATTTTTTTCATAAACAGAATCACTTCTCCCCCAACAACATAAAATATACCCACCCCCCCCCCAAAAAAAAAAAACCCACACGCCTCTTACTAAAAAAAAATATATAAAAAATAAACCACGACTCTTACTAAAGCAATCAAACAAACAAACAAATACAAAGTACAAAGACACTATTTTTAAAACAGAATCACGTCTTTTTCTCAAAAAATAAATGAATACGGATTGTCTTTTACCACAGAACAAAACCAAACTGAGCAGGCACAGAAGTCAACAAGGGATATCCGAATGTGTTATTTATTTCTAACCGTCATATTTTTGCCCCTTTCTGGAAAATGTTAGACCTACCTACAACCCCTCCCCCCTCCCACCCGGCCCTATTAAAGTTACCTGGTGATTCAGGTACGGCGATAATTCTGAATCATAGCATAAGCTCGTATCCATTTGAATCTCAGCGTTTGTGCCAATATCTGTTGGGGGCGGGGGGGGGGGGGGGGGGGGGGGGGGGGGGGGGGGGGGGGGGGGGGGGGGGGGGGGG
>JAULBS010114270.1:0-14779 GCA_032355785.1 Symmetromphalus regularis | reverse complement strand
GTTTGGGCTATTTTCTGTTCCAACCAGTGGTCCACAACTGGTTTATCAAAGGCCGTGGTATGTGCTGTCCTGTCTATACTGAGTGTCTATGTCAGAATGACAATATGATTGACACTGAATAGCCAATGATAAGATAAAAATCAATGTGCTCTAGAGGTGTCGTTAAATAAAACAAACTTTACTTTTTAACAGTGAGTTTACACAAAAGCTGGAGAGCAAAACAACTATACCAAGATCAAGACCAGCTGTGCGGAGTACAAACAATGATAATCAGACCTTTGAAAAAAATGACGGCAGCATGTCTGACTCGGCGGTGTCATCCAGCGTCACAGAGGGACGGAAGCGACGTCCAAGTCTCGGACACAAGGTGGCATCATTTGTTGGTCTGAACCGGAGAAGTAGCAGTGCAACACAACTAGCAGGTAACGGTGATACATGCTCTTAGAGATAAGTTTTGGAGTGTAAGCTCTTAGACATACCATAAGCTCTTGAGTATAAGCTGAAAGGCATAAGCTCATAGACATACCATAAGCTCTTGAGTATAAGTTCTTAGGCATAAGCTTTGGAGTGTAAGCTCTTAGACAAGCTCTGGAGTATAAGCTCTTAGACATAAACTTTGGAGTATAAGCTCTTAGACATAAGCTTTGGAGTGTAAGCTCTTAGGCAAGCACTAGAGTATAAGCTCTTAGACATAAGCTTTGGCGTATAAGCTCTTAGACATAATCTTTGAAGGGTAAGCTATGGAGTATAGCTCTGAAACATAAGCTTTGGAGTATAAGCTCTTAGACATAAGCTTTGGAGTGTAAGCTTTTAGACAAGCTTTAGAGTGTAGGCTCTTAGACATAACCTTTGGAGTGTATGCTCTGCAATATAAGATCTAGTGTATAAGCTCTGGAGAGTAAGCTTTTAGACACAATCCCTGCAGTGTAAGCTCTTAAATATAAGCTCTTGGGCATAAGCTGTTCACTGATTTTGCATGAATCATGCAATTATATTTTTCTTTTATAACTGAAATTTGGGAAGGACCAAATTAAAAACCAATTATATTTAATGATACAGTTTTTTAAATATCCATGATTGGATGGGAAAAGGGGAATGGCCCACTTCTCCATCCTGCATAAGAATATTGAGATATATTCTTAAATACTTTGTAATTTCAGAGAAGAAGAAGAGTTCATTTCAGCGTAGTGAGGAGGTAGGACCGGTAGACCTTCGAGGCGGTATGTCAAAGCAAGCCAGCAAGGATTCAACTGATGGCAGTGTTGGCAGTATTAGTAGTGATTCTTCAAGTGTGTAAGTGATTTCTTTTGTGTCTTAGTCTTCTTCATGACTGGTATGTACTGGGATCAAATCTTAGTCAAGGCATGGATTTTAGAGCTGGGCAGTATTCAGTATATATCATTCGGTATCGGCATCGTGTCGATACTGATTTACCATACGAGCAAATAAAAAATAAAACATTTTGGTATTGAAAAATAAGTATTCCGACTATTAAGTAAAAAAAAAAAATCTACATTACCCACAAAATGGCTCATAAGAAAAAGAGTGCATGGGCACAAGGAAATGGCTATAACATGGGCATTCATTTACAGATATTACAAGAATAGTAACTTCAAGTTGATTTTAAATGGGCATTGTTAAATAAAACAAACTGATTTTAAATGGGCATTTCTGATAAAGGAATAATCCTGTTAATTGCATAAAATATTTGGGCAAAATGCCTATGCAATTAAGAGGATTCTACTGTAGTACAGGAATAGTAACATGATTTTAAAAGGACAATTCTGATAAAGGAATAATCCTGTTAATTGCATAAAATATTTGGGCAAAATGCCAATGCAATTAAGAGGATTCTGCTATATTGGCTTTAGGGGGTCATATTTAATATTTCAGATTTTTGTGATCACTGTTGGATAAATGTACTTTGATTTTATACCAGATAGTAGAAGAATAGTAACTTCAAGTTGATTTTAAATGGGTATTTCTGATAAAGGAAAAATCCTGTTAATTGCATAAAATATTTGGCTAAAATGTCTATGTAATTAAGAGGATTTTTTCCAGGGCGGGATTTAGACATTAAGGGGCCCCAGGGCATTTCAGGTTTGGGGGCCCTTCAACATAGAAATTAAATTACATGACAAATAAGAAAAATGAACTAAAATGAGTGAATAAAATAATTTTATAATTATTACATTTTTTGTAAAGGAAGTCCTTAGTCTGAGGGCCCCCTCTGGCAGGGGGCCTGGGGCATTTGCCTCCTTATAAATCTGGCCTTGATCTTTCCATATTGGCTATTGGGGGTCATATTTAAGTTTATAAAAATGTATCCTACTTTCAGACTATGGCTTCCTACTGGTGTGCGACTCGGTCCCGAGGGACAGTTTGGCGATTTTGTCGAGGGTCTGGGTCCGTCCCAGCTCGTGGGTCGCCAGGTACTTGGGTCTGCATGTCTCGGAGAAATCCAGCTGGGCCTGTATGACAGGAAAGGGCACCTCGAGGTTGAGGTTATACGAGCGCGAGGATTATTATCCAAACCTGGAGCAAGAGTTCTTCCAGGTGCGTATCTTGTTATTTATTTTGTGTTACTGTTTTCAGAAATGTATGACAGCATAGGATAACCAGTCAGATATCACACAATGGAATACTGATTAACAGCCTATCAGCAGTTCTAATGCATAAATAGGTCATTTTTTATTTTCATCTCAACTTTCATGTCTACAGGTTTTTTGCTGAAATACGTCCATATTAACATGCTCTTTGTGTGTTTGTGTGAAATTATTCTAAAATTCCACCGAATTCCATGATACGAAATCTGTTATAATTCTGAAAGTTATAATCTGATTTCAGAAAAGGGGCTGTCCGAGCCCCTGGTCCCCCCTGGATCCGCTACTGGATAACCAGTTAGATGTTGGGCATTGTAATATTGATTTACAGCCTATTAGCAGTCCCAGTGCATAAATAGCTCATTTTTTATTTTCATCATGAATCATTGTGAAAACATCTCAACTTTCATGTCTACACGTTTTTTGCTGAAATAAGTCAATGAGGGATGTTATTTTTCTTTTTGTTTGGCCCGTCAAAGTCTTAATTAATGAAATTATGCTAAAATTCTGCACTAATTTGGTCAAGATTCATCTAAAATTTCTATCATTCTAATCTAATTCTGAAAGTTTTAATTCAATTTGAATAATTCAAAAAGTATCTTGATCTGTAGAATTTGTTTTACCTTATTTCATTAAAAACAGAGATGTCATAATTTTCACCATGTGACTGGTTATCCTGTGCCGACACACAAATGCTAAATACAGAAGTGGACATATTTAGTCTGTTACAATATAAAACCATAAACATCTGTTGGTAAATACAGGCAAATAAAATATTTAAATATTTTTCAAAGTATAGTCCACTTATTCAAGTGGCCTTACAAACAATAATTAAAGAAAAAATAGAAATTGAAACAAATCATACCACTTGATCCAATACTTTTGAAAGTCATCATTGTTACAATTTTTTTATAAAACATATTTCTCAATTTCTATTCTTTAATTATTGTTTGTAAGGCTTTGAAATATAGATTTACTTTTTCATTTTCTTTGTATATAATATTATGTAATATTTTACATTAATAATTAACCAGTTTAATATTCTATTTTCAGAACTTTTTATTAGCTTTAGTGTTTACCCAATCCGCATGTTAAATATTCTTTCTTCATTTCAGCGCCATATGTAAAAGTTTACTTAATAGAAAATAAAACATGTGTGGAGTTGAATATTCTTTCTTCCTTTCAGCGCCATATGTAAAAGTTTACTTAATAGAAAATAAAACGTGTGTGGAGAAACAGAAAACGACAACGGCACGGAGAACGCTAGATCCTCTCTACCAGCAACAGTTGGTATTCAATGAGTCCTATCATGGCAGAATACTACAGGTACAGTTACCTCCCTTTAGATATAATGTCACTATTGACCTCCCTTCAATCTATTCTTTTTCTCCCCAGACCCGGTGCCATAGTTTTAAGACACTGGACCCGGGGTGCATACCTAAAATACTCTAAACTATTGATCTTGACCCCTCAATGTGTAGCAGCTTAATATAGTCCATTAAGAAAGAGGTCTGTTTTCAGTAATTAATATAAACTACAGCAATACAGTTGAACATTTTTGTACAAGTGAAACATGCATATTGGCTGTATGTTGATTTATTGACCCAGTCTTTGTATCTACCAGCAACAGTTTGTATTCAATTAGTCCTATCATGGCAGAATACTACAGGTACAGTTACCTCCCTTTAGATATGATGTCACTATTGACCTTGACCTCCCTAAGTGTAGACCCAGTGATTTTCCGTTTCAAAAAAAGGATATTTTCCGTTTTGTATTTTTGTGAATTCCATTTCAGGAATAAAATATGTTTAATTAGCAACTTAACTGAAATAACTTCTGACAATTTATGGGAGAAAATGTTATTTATTCATGGCTCTTTAATTTAGTCATAAATGTAAGAAGTAATTATTTCAAATTCCGTCCGTTTTCCGTGATCGCGGAAAAGCAATGGGTCTGTAAGTGTAACAGCTTAATATAGTCGGTAATTAATATAAGATACAGCAATACAGGTGAAAAGTTTTGGACAATTGAAACATGCACATTGGCTGTATGTTGATTTATTGACCCAGTTTTTTTAACATTATTGCTATAATTAGCATAAAATTAAAACTATTGTGTATATGCATGTTATGATATTTTTTATGATATTGTGAGAAATTTTACATGTGTTATGATATAGAAATTACATTGAAATGCATTTAAAAAATCTATGGTACCACCATAGATTTTTGTATGCATTGTATTATAATTTCTATGTTATAACACATGTAAAATTTCTCACAATATTAGAAGAGGCACAGTAAAGGCTTTTTTTTTAAAAATTATAATTAGTACAGACCTTAGTTTTTAAGGAGCGCGGGTGCGATCGCACCATTAATTTCAATCGAATGTTGTAATAAACTTCACTCATACCACTTGGAAATTGCACACCTAATTAATAATAATAAGTACTTTCTTACTGGTGTCAGTTCATTACATAATAACTCAAGTCTTCTACAAATATTTCAAACATGCGTACTAGTATATTGACTTCATAACCCTTTGTATCTATGATTTGTCAAAACGAAAAACAAATAACTGGGATTCCTCATTGCTATGCTAATTGATTATCCGTACAATGTTTGATCAGTCTGTTACAATTCAATTCGGTTATCCTTGATCATTTCCATATGTGATGTTAAACAAGACATTCGGAAAACCTCGGCCGATTTCGTTGTATCGGTATAATTCGTAAAATAGCTGAGTTGTTCCGATATCAAACAAAGTTTTCCAACGTAGATGAACACAATTTAATTTTTCACTTATGTAAGTCATTTGAGGCATGCAATTTATTACTTGCCTATGCATTTTCAGGTGTGCGATCTATTACTTGACTGAATTTTTAAAAACTAAGGTCTGTTAGTAATTAACAAGCATCAGCTATTGGGGGTAAAATCTGAAACTAATTTCATATTTGCTCACAAATATTGATTAAATATTTTAATCAGGGAATGTAGCTGTTGCATGTTTTGTATAAGTAATGTTTATTTAATTACTAAACTTCTGAAATTATCATTTTAATTAATATCTTTGTGTTTTGTTACAGGTTACTGTGTGGGGTGATTATGGACGAATGGACAAAAAAGTGTTTATGGGTGTAGCCCAAATTCTATTGGCTGACTTAGATTTAAGCAACATTGTGATCGGCTGGTACAAACTGTTTACAACTTCCTCATTGGTTGGACACCATTCCTCTTCCTCTGGTCTTGCTCAATCGTCGCGGGGTTCGACATCTTCTCTTGAAATTTTAGGGTCAAGGTCATAGTAGTTGGAATAATTCAGCTTTGGCTGATTGTTAACAACTCTGAGCCAAAGCTGATACAAGTGCAAGGTTCAAAAACCATGCTGACCAGTGACCTGTGCTCTATGGAAAATGGAAGAAATTAGAGGAAGGAAGAATTGTAATGGTCTGTTTTTCAATCTGTTTCTGTTTGGCCAAGTTTTCAAGAGTTTTTCATCATGAATTCTTTCAAGTTTCTCATTCTTACCAAAGTTCCTCAACATAATTCTTTACCAATTTTGTCAACATTGTTTTAAAGTTTAATTCTAAACATTTGGGTTTTTTCTCCATTTTTGAACATAAAATGTTTTTTCAGAGATTCTCAACTGCATTTTTCTTTCAACAAGTCTGTAATGGCTGTCATTTTGATTAAGAGAAGACAATAATTCTCTACATCTAAAGTTAGATATTCACAGCTCTCTGAAAGACATTGCAACAATTACATTCATTTTCAAGTGAATTCTGATTTGGATTAAAGGCAGATACACACATTTCCACAACAAAGCATTTTTCATCTAAATCTCAATACAGATTTGCAGTTAAAATGGATTCATACAGTTCTTCAAGATGTTCGTAACCCATGCCGAAAGAAACACAGGCAATGTGAAAGTTTCATTGGATTTTGAACCCTGACGTATGCACCAAGCTGAAGTTGTTACGTGATTCCGAGAATATATCACAGATTCTAGAATCCACTATTGGAGATTCTATAAAGTCGATTAAATGCCTTGTCATTACATTTTTCTTCATAAGCATGGATGATATTTCAATAATTGCATTATATTTCTCACCATTAGTCATTGTTATACCAAAGTTTAATATTTGAAGAGTTGCTGTGTTTAGATTGGGGATTTCTATGAATGACAATGTTGCAAATTTGGTAAGATTTTGTGCAGTTTGCAATATTTTGTAAATCTGGCTAAATTTTGTACAGTTTGCAATATTTTGTAAATCGGGCTAAATTTTGCAGTTTGCAATATTTTGCAACTCTGGCTAGATTTTGCACAGTTAGCAATATTTTGCATATCTGGCTAGATTTTGCACAGTTTGCAATATTTTTGCAAATCTGGCTAGATTTTGCACAGTTTGCAATATTTTTTGCAAATCTGGCTAGATTTTGCACAGTTTGCAATACTTTGCATATCTGGTCAGATTTTGTATATCTGGCTAGATTCAGAATAGTCTAGCTATCAAGATTTTGCATAGTTTGCAAGATTTTGAAGAGCTCACAAGATTATGAATAGCCTAGTTAACAAGATTTTGTATAGTTGGCAAGGTTTTGAATAGCTAGCAATATGTTTACCAGCATGACATACTTTTTTTTAATAAACATTACTTCTTTTAATGCATCTCTTTAATAAATTAACTTCTGACTTGGCAAGATTTAAATAGCTCATCAATGTTTACATAGCTATTCGGATTTGAATAGCTCATCAACTTTTCATAGCTATAAAGATTTTGAATAGCTCATCAATTTTTACATAGCTATTAAGATTTTGAATAGCTCAACTTTTTATAGCTATTGAGATTTTGAATAGCTCATCAATTTTTACATAGTTATTCAGATTTTTAATAGCTCATCAAATTTTCATAGCTATTGAGATTTTGAATAGCTTATCAAATTTTACATAGCTATTGAGGTTTTAAATAGCTCATCAAATTTTACATAGCTGTTAAGATTTTGAATAGATTGACAGGAACTTTTAACGTAACGTAACATAATATTTGTTTTTTAATGGATCTGATGTACTAAGTGGATAACAAATTCCATGTGGTGTACTAAATTGTTTCCCCTTATTTTGTTGATGGCTTGATCATTGTAAACAAATTTAGTATTCTGTTTGCAAGATTTTCAAAGAAGAGAATTAAATTCATCTTGTGCCTCTGTTCGACATAATATACATCTCTGTTACAAATCATTTGAAAGACTTATCTTTCAAAAAATATAATAAATACATAAATGTTTAATAATTAAATCTTTTTGTGTTAAAAGTATAATACTACTGATGGATAAAAGGAAAGTATCTTCTTTGTGACCTTGAACTTTGTATGAATGATTCCAAGTATAAAACAATATTTTGTTTATTGGTTGATCCAAGTTGACTGTTGGTATTTGAGTTTTCATAATTCATTTGGGCTCATAAAATGTGTATCATTTTTTTTATACATAGACAACAACACTGAGTTTACAAAATCTTGCCTTATTTAGCATCTTCATTTGATCTTTATGCTTGTAACATTAATTTTTGTTTTTAAAGTGACATAACCGACTTTCACTTTAATATATTTCTAGTAAAATAGCATGTTCATCTGTTAAAATAATTTACTACCATTCTTTTTTTTACTCAGGTTTAGGCCAGATAAAAATAAAATTAGATTGAGGTCCTTTATTTTTAAAGAAATATTTTTAAAAGGATAAGGTGGGATCAGTTCCATGGCAAAATATATAATGTGGAGAAATAGTGTCCACAGCAATTTTAGTGTAAAGTATACTTTATTTTTAATACATGCAATAAGAAAAAAATATACCACGAAAAAAAAAATTAGTTCGCGGCAAAAAATGTGCCACGGCATTGCCAATTGACACAGGCAATTTTAAGGGTTGGTACTTGTAGGAATTATACTGGATAGTTTGTTACAGTCATAATTCTATGGATCACATAGTAAGGAATTCTATTGCTAGACATGGGTTATACAAGTGATGAAACTCGTTTTTCAAGGATGGGAATTTCCCTTCGATTGGTGAAGAATTTGTAGCAGTATTAATAAAAACAGTTGGTCGTTGGATCGATCCTTCTCAGTGGACCCATTTGCTGTTTGGGCTATTTTTCGTTCCAACCAGTGATCCACAACTGGTTCACCAAAGGCCATGGTATGTGCTGTCCTGTCTTGGACGGTGTATATAAAAGATGCCTTGCTGCTTATCAAAAAAGTAGCCTATGTGGCAGCAGTGGGTTTCCTCTTAATACATATGTCAGAATGACCATATGATTGATGTTCAATAGCCGATGATAAGATAAAAATCAATGTGCTCTAGGGGCGTCGTCGTTAAATAAAACAAACCTTAATAAAATAAAATCTTATGGTAAAGGGGTGAATTTCTGTGGATGAGGACACTAATCTCATTGTATTTATTACCTGGCCAGTATCTTGATTAATAATTCTTGTAACAGATCTCTTTAGTGTTCAAATCCAATCATAAAATTTAATGTATAAATTATGCATGTGAAAAAGGCTTGCGTTCAAAGTCGGTAATGTGCCTTTATAAGCACTTACTCATTTGTGTCATCATTCCAGTATTATACTGAGTTTTTTTTTTTTTTGTAAAATGGAGAATCCATAATACAATTTTATCGATTTTTATAAAGTATAGAAAAAGTTTTTTCTCTTCTAACGAGTTGGATACAGAGTTCAGGGTTCCCGTTGTCATTAAAAACTGAAAAGTTTGGAAATTTCTGCATCCGCCAAGATTTGTTCAATCATGCTTATCAGAATGCGAGTGATTACTTCTTGTGATGCTTTAAGTCACTGAAAACCATATTTTTTGTCTTTGAAAGTTTTTTCCTTCCTAAAGAGTATAAACTGTCTTTTTATACAGATAGAACATTCAGGTTTTTTCAGATTTCAGTTTTAGCTCATGGCAGTGTGACACATCTGTACATTTTTACAGATTTGTATGCAAAAAGGTCATTAAATGTTTTGAAATATGGCAAAGATTTGAAATTTGATTCTTGGAAGTCTGCAGGAACCCTGAGAGTTAAATACTTATATCAGATAAACATTAGGAATTAATATGGGAATTATTTTATATAGAAAAATATCAGTAATTATAATAGCAGTTCCCCAAACATTAAATAGCTTTTGTTATTGGTTAAACAAAATATTAATATTTTAACATATTTGTATAGGACAACCCTTTGAGTGTAATATTTTAGTTACACTTCAGTTTTACTAGGAGCCATTCAATAGTAACAGGTCATCAGATTGATCCTTCTTAGTTGACCCATTTGCAGTTTGGGCTATTTTCCGTTCCAACCAGTGGTCCACAATGGGTTTATCAAAGGCCGTGGTATGTGCTGTCCTGTCTGTGGGACGGTGCATATTTCATGATTTATACTATTCATAAGTAAAACATGTACGGGTATTTATTACCCCAGCAGACACTCATAAAAGGGTACATATTGATTTGATATTTTCTTGTGGGAAACACTATGCGCTGGTTCAACCGGAGACTTATTAAGTTGCTCTAGCCATTAAGAACAATGATCTTCTCTGTACTAAACATGATTTTCTTAAAGGTTTCTAGAATGTCACGCACGAAGGAATTTAATGAATGGAGCAGTTGAAACTGTCATGGGTAATAAATAGAATATCAAGCTCACGTAATATCCTCTGTATAAAATATATGGGATGAATTTTTTAAATTATTTATTGAATGGCTCCTCATTACCTATTTGTTTCAAACACCTGTGTGAGTATTTCTGTGTTATTGTTTTCATTTTTGTGATATTTTCTTTCTTACAAAACCAGCGAAAATGAACCAGTCATGTTATTTTGCATAATGTTGCTTTTAGCACTTTTTATTACTTTACTTCCCTGGGCAGGCCCAAACTTTTATCACATTATATTTGTTATACTTTATCAAGTTTTACAGTAAAATATTGTTGATCTGATAATAATAAAATAATAGTAATAACATGATTAAGACCAGTTAAAGAGATATTCTTTGTTTCTATTCCTTCTTTTTTTATTTTTAAGGTCGGCTGATTTTTAAAAATAATTCTTTTATTATATTAACTGATATCAAATATGACCATCAGTGGTAGGACATCAGACTCAAGTTGAAGACTGTCGTTAGTACTAGATTATGTGTCAAAATTACCAAATGTTTGATATAGCAGATATAAAAGATCCCTTGCTGCAAATAGAAAAGAGTAGCCTATGTGGCAGTAGCGGGTTTCCTCTAAAGACCATATGTCTTGCACCTAATTGCCGATAAATAAATAATGTGTGGGATCTCATTGAAAAAGCAATTTCAGAAGTGAAATGGAGAAATAGTACAAAAATGGTATTTAAAATAAAATTTAGTATAAATAAATAAAATTCAGATACCATAGAGCATATTTTATGGTTGGGTGGTTTTATAGGAAAGAATCAAGAATATTTCTTAAACTGGCATAAATAAAAATTTATAATTATAATATTATAGTAATTGAACATAATGATAATCAGGCCATTTGAAATAATATTATGTATAAGATTAGACCTTGAATCGTTTTGAACGTTATTTTCCCCGGATTTTTTTTTTTTTTTTTTTTTTTTGATCAGTTTAACAGTAAATATTTTGGTCTATTATTTAATTTACCAACTTAATTCAGGATGCCGGATTTTCCTGTTTTAATTTGGACTACCAAACATATAATGAGAATTACATTCTACATTCCTTCAATAGCCAATAATTGCTATTGTGTAGGGATCAATAAATAGAAAATAAACTAACCCAGATATTTGGGCTACTAACTCAATACATATAAATTTGGAAATTATTAATCATATCTACAATATTATTTTAAATGGCCAATGGCTTGTTTTTATTTTCTACCTCATACTAGTCATAGTAAATAATCATGAATAACGTATACAATGAAAGCATGGAATGATATTCAACTTTTGAGAATAAATTCTGTATGGTTTTTGTCCCAAAGTGAAAATATATTAAAATATATATATATATTGGGGTAACAAACTGTTAAATTATACAACTGTCTTTAGACAATTCCAATTTTATTTTTTGGTTTATGGGCTACTGACCTACAGTTTTTTATTTTAGCAGTAAAAATGAAAAATAAATTTCATTTTGTTAGCACTGATGATGCCCCTCCAATATTTAAATGGCCGTGCAGGCCCTGAGATGCCTGTGTACACATTCAGGGCTTCTAAAATACAAAAAGCCGATGCTAGTGGTTATTGTGGTCGGGCTACCAAATAATCACTTTCCACTAGCCCGATGGCTAGTGGAATTTCAACAAAAAAAAACGAAGTAAAAAACAACAGGAACAACAAAACTGCAATGAAAATCGCTCAACATACTCGTTTGGATAAATAAAGTCAGACTATTATTAGCACGGAACACGTGAAATAACTTGCTAGCATAATCTGGGAAAACAACGCAGTCCACTATTTCTGTGTCCAACAAGAAGGCTGCCGAATGGTTTCCCTGCAGATATTTTTCTTCCGATTGAAACAAGCGCTCCAAATACTCGTTTCGATAAATAAAGTCCGACTATTATTAGCCTGGAATACGTCGAATAGCTTGCTTGCGTAATCTGCAAAAAAACACAGACAAAGATTTCTGTTTCGGCAAGATGTAATACCCCGAAGACTGCCGAATGACTTTACTATAGAGATTGTTTTACTTCCGATCAAAATAAATAAAACTTCTGTTGTTTATCGTTAAAAATACAATTATTATAAGTAATTAATTTATCCATTGTTCAAATTGTCAGTTTTTAGTCTTACTCCGATTGAGACAATCGGCGGTGAATCGCACGTGGCAAATTTGTAAATAAACTTGTAGGTCGCCACCTGATAAGATCTGTTGTGTTCTTTTGTTTTTGAAAACGGTGACACTAATTTTACTGTGAATCAGGGTGCAGACAAGTGCGTTTTGTGCAATCGATTTTTTGAAAATCCTGCTAAATTAGCGAGTCAATCTGATTGTCAAGTTTGAGTTTTATTTTTACTTTATAGTGTTAGGAGGTAGGGCTAGTGAATTTTGAAAATCACTGATCCCATGGCTAGAGGATTTTTTAAAAATTCTAAATCCCTGCACAGTGTGACCTCCAATAACTGATGTTTGCTTTTGTGCTATTGAGACATTAAACGAATAATAAATAAATATTTACAAAATGTATATAACTTAATTATATACTGTACCTGTTTCATCTACAAAATATTTTATGTTTATAGACTTCAAATGTCAGAGGAAAGAAATAGAAATGGAAACTATAGGATTGTTTAACAACATCCCAGCATAGCAGCTAATACGTGTAGGGGTGGCGCAGATGGTACGACCATGGCCGTACCACGTTTTTTCTATTATTTCTAATTTCTATATAATTAACAGTTCTTCAGAGGCTCGGCTTGGTTGCCTTTGGTAATCTTGAGTCATTTCACAATTTTTTACACTGTGCTTCTCCATACGTGTTCTGTGACTCATGGTCTTAAGAGAAAACTAGCTACAGCATTCCAATTAGCAGCAAGGGATCTTTTATATGTGTATTGTAGACAGGAGAGTACATACCACATCCTTTGATAAATCAGTTGTGGACTATTGGTTGGTGCAAGTGGTGTACACCAACATACCGAGCCATGCGAAGCACTCACTCTGGATTGGAGTCAGTATTAGATTAAAAATCCCATGCCTTGACAGATATTTGATCCCAGTACTTACCAGCAATTTCTTCATAACTAATTAATATTTTGCTAATTAATTTCAGTAAATGCGAATGAAAGTTGTTCATCAAACAAGTTTACAGTGCTGGATGGTTGTAAGAAATGCCTGAGAGAAGAACTGGTAAGAACGTTACCTGTAATATCAGGGGTCGAAATATACTCTATTTCGCTATTCCAAAAATAATGATTTTTGAAACGGAATATTAAAACTAATCTTCTAGTATTCCATCAGGAAAGTTGTAATAAAACATGGATTAGCGAAATCCTCTTGTGGATATTTCATATTTGTTTGTTCGGCTGCTATTCTCGTTAAAATAAAACAATTAATTTTATTAATTAAATGATTTTATTGAACAAGACTAAGGTTGGGAGTGTGTTCGATTCTACTTCCGCTTGCATCATACACTGATACACACACATTTGCTCATTGTGCTGTTTAACATAGCGCAATGTAATAAATTTACGTAAGCAGTACATGTGTTATAGTTATTTTGCTGTTTGATTTGAAACTATGTTCGATGAATACAGTGGTGTAAAGGAACTGCCAGTGAAACAGAAAAAATTAGAATGTACGTTCGTTCACAGTTGGAGAAAATTTGAATGGGTTAACTACATGAAATTGGTAAACAAAACGTTTTGTTCATTTTTGCATTTTGTTGTTGAAAATCCACAAAATAGCAAATATAAACAGCTCGTTTTTTGTTGGACAATAATATTCACCAAATAATTTGTTACTATTATGTTAGTTTTATAATCATCAATATCTTTAAAGGGATAGAACATTCTCAGATGGAATAGTGTTTTTTGAAATTCACTATTCCTTTGGAATACTAGTAGAAAACCTGAATTTTGACCCTTTGCAGAGGCCATGCAAAACGAATCCAACCGGTTCATCTTTAGGTGTTGAAAAGTTTTTAATGTCATCCTTGAGACGCCGTCACCCTTTAATATATGTCCTCCCGAGCTTCTGGCATGATACAAACCAAGAAAATTACTCGGAAGGACACCCACCTGGAAAATCGGCTGAAATTGAACATTTATACATTTATTTAATATTAAAAACATCTTGGCCAGGATTTACGTTGTTAAAAAGATTATTAAAAATACAGAGCATGCTTATTTATGCCATTGTTTATTAGTTAAAATATTTGAATTGTTAAATATTTTTAAAATTACATTTTTTTATCAAATATTAAAACGATTAAATAAAATTACTCAATGATTCCCGCCAAGCAATATATTGTAATTTTTTTTTTAAAGTAATTTTTATTTAACGACGCCTCAAGAGCACATTGATCGGCTATTGGGCTTCATACATACGGTCATTCTGACATATGTCTTTAGAGGAAACCTGCTGCCACCACATAGGCTACTCCTTCCAATAAGCAGCAAGGGATCTTTT
>JAULBS010114269.1:0-29852 GCA_032355785.1 Symmetromphalus regularis | reverse complement strand
GTTTTAGTGGATGTTTATAGATACTGTTTATGAAAACAATAACCCAAAACGGTATTATATTTCACTTGTGCTTTAATCAGAATGCTGATGTCTGTTGTGAACGCTTCAGACCAAAACTTCTCAAAGATGTTCAAATCACGTATCACAACAGGATCCTTACATCCACTGATCAACCCATTCGCCCAGTACATATGACAGAACTTTGAGTTCCAGAATGACAATGCTCATCCTCACAGGGATCGCGTTACAGTCGACTTTCTGAGACAGCAAGGCATTACAATGCTGCCCTGGCCAGCCAAATCTCCAGACATGTTTCCAATCAAACATCTTTGGGATGTTTTGGGCCGAAGGATTCACAACAGACGTCAGCATTGCCTCACTTAGCAACATTATGGCCAGGCCTTGCAGGAAGAATGGCATAGGATTCCAAGGGAGACAATCTGTCATTTGATCTCCAGTATGCCCACAAGATGTCGTGCTTGCATCAATGCTTACAGAGCATGGACTAGACATTGACTTTACTAAGACAAATGAATTCGACAGTCATTTGTTTACACGTTTTCTGAATAAACTGAGGGTACCCTTAAATATTGTTCCCAGTATATAATGTTTTTAACAAGGTTTTAGGGGTTTTGTATGCAAACAAAATTTTCATGACCCCTACCCTATCTCTCAAACATTACATATATGTTGAATAGTCTCTTTTTGATGTCTTTAATTGATGTTATATAATTCAAAACTTACCCAGCAGCCATTTTCACTGTAGTGGAAAATTGGTAAACATCTATAAAAAAAATAAAATTTAAAAAAATATATTTGTTTTCCACAAATATACAATATAAGATTTATTAAGAATCAAGTTATTAAGCAACAAGTTCATTAACAAAGCATAGCAATATACTCATAGCCATTTCAAATGTCATGACACAGAAATTATATCCAGTTGATTTGTATGATATTTTAATTAGGCCTTAAAGTAAAGTTTGTTTTATTTAATGACACCTCTAGAGCACATTAATTTTTATTTTATCATCAACTATTGGACATCAATCATATGGTCATTCAGACATGTTGCCACCACATACCATTCTGATAAGCAGCAAGGGATCTTTTGTATGCACCATCCCACAGACAGGACAACATATACCACAGCCTTTGATAAACCAGTTGTGGACCCGCGGTTGGAACCTACAATAGCCCAAACTGCAAATGGGTCCACTGAGAAGGATCGATCAGATGACCGACTGGTTCACAGTCGGACACTTTACCATCTGAGCTACATCCCGCTCCAATCAGTTCTTAAATGCATTAATTAAATCAGTGTTTGAATGTGTCTTTTAGTAATGTTCTTTCTCAAAACTTGTATGTTTATTAGTGTAATTAGCTCCCAGTCCAATGTTTTATACAATAAAAACTATTTTAATATTCATGTCAGGGGTTAAAAAATTCTTTGGACAAGTGTGTCTTAAAATTATTGTTCAATCTATGCATGTACCTATAATATATCTATTTCTTTTATTTATTTTGGATATTTCACTGTAATACAGGCAGCAAATTGTTCACTTTAAGACTGGGGTGATACCTCGTGACAAAATCATTACAATGCCTAACATGTAGTAATGACAAAGCAGGGATTTGTCAAAGCTTTATATGGTACCGAACATCAGCCCCTTCCCAAAGGCAAATGGCACTGAAAATTCCCAATTTCTGTACTATAAATTCCCAAATTGGTTAATAAACATTTTAGTAATAGTGTCTATAAAATTAAATTAATATAATTATATGGCTTATAAGATATTACAGTTACATAAATTCAGTGGTGTGAAAAAAACTTCCCAATTATGACTAAAATCATGCTAATTTTTCCAGTCCCTTCAGCCATAGAACCCTTGTGAAAAATTCTTGATAAATCCCTGCAAAGAGACCATAGGACAAACATGGTTCTCATAATAAGGTCTGACTGTACTATAATGTATGTTTGTAAAAGTTTTATTGAAATATTACAATTCAAAAGAAATGAAATAGAAACAGAAATATATAGCAAACAAGTACATAACAGAGAGGAAGACATTACCATATGGCCACTTCAAATTTACTTACATGGAGCACTGTTTAGATAAAACTTCCTCATCAACGTAAAATGTGAACACCAGAATAATAATTCCAATAATGACAGGTAAAATCCTAAAAAAGAGTTTACCTTTAACTTCATAACTTTTCTTACATTATACAGCTGTAATAATAATAAAAATGACAATTAATAATTTGTATTAAAAATTTATCTTTTCTTTCATTTTCAAAATTGTTTTCCTTTCTTTCCTAATATTCCCAGAAGAAAAGTTATTGCTGGCATTCAGTTGAAAGATAATTTTTTAAATGTCTCTTTTCATAATAATCTTGTTTCGGTATTGGTGTGTGAACCAATCCCAACATCTCTGTTACTTCCATAATAGCTAACAAATGAACACATCTCATAAATAAGTTTCTTTAGCAGTGGTGATAAATGTTTTAAAAAATAGTATACATGTATTAGGCATTTAATTATTTTAAAAGAAATTTTGTTTTGATATATAAGCAAAAAATAGTGAGCAATTAAGAAATTCAATGCAAATCACACTTGGCATATGGCAAGTAAGTTTTAAAATAAAATTTGACAATAATATTAAATAACAATAAAGGACTTGCCATTCATTAAATGTGTTATAACCTAAAAGTTTTCAGTATACAAAAATAGTTTTACATACCAACAAATTGCATAAACAATGTGCATAAAGATGTGACTGACAGGTTTGTTCTGAAAAACAATATGAAGACATTGCTATACTTTACAGAAATCTTTAAGAATTATTTTCCAACTAAAGCACATATAAAATGAAAAAACTCCTCAAAGTTCTACACTACATGACAGGGCACAATATTTCACACGAACCGCCGTTCTGTTCATGTATCAGTCACGCAAAATTAAATTTACGTCGTTACCTGTAGACGTTCAGAAATTAAACCTTGCAAACGTCACGATTACAGGAAGTTTATTTACACAGACATACAAGTATCTCGACAAATGTTTTATACTGATTTTTTTATACTTGATGTGCAACGAACCAGTAGACAACATTATATTGCAACAGTTGTAACTTGTGACCAGTCTAGCCAAACGTTTTAATGAAATGTGCACAGATGCTGGGGATGGCTAAATTATCTGCTGCTATTTCATCTTTAGGAATATAATTATGCTGACATAATATTGGATTGCCTATAATTTTACAAATGCTGAAAACGATCTTACAGTTACGGTCTAACTGGCACAATACTTTCTCTACGAAATAAAAGACAATCACATGAATGCTATTAAAAACATTCACACAGAGCGACAATGAGTTGTAAATTCACACAGAGCAAAAATAAAGCTTTTAAACCAATCATCTCCTTCATAATTAAATAAAACAACGCATCGTATGAACAGTCACATCAACTACATGTAGTTGCATTATACGCCTTTCGTTTGTGTACTCGCGACAATGAGTTGTAAATTTACACAGAGTAAAGAGTATTTAACACTGATCACCAGCTTCCCAATTAACTAAAACAACACCTCGTTTGAACTATTACTGCAGATAACGGCTAAAACGACATGCCTGTGTTTTTTGTAATAAAACTTGCCAGTTGAAGTCTCAGTTCTTTGTACACGAAGTTTCGGCTATTGTTGACCCATCGCAATACTTTCATAATGCAATACATAGTATGTTTACAGTAAGTTGTACAAGCATCTCTCGGGGTAAATGGGTTTTTATATACCCTCTGTGTGTTCTTTTACCACCAGCTAAGGTGCATAAAACGTTATTTACCCGAGAGATGCTTCTACAATGTATTTATCTTGTCGACATGTTAAACTATATAGCTGATTAATCAAAGTAATGCAAGAGAATAATGATTAACAATTATTAACAAATCCGTACCATGTGGACGTGAAAGAAGTCACTTGATAACAACGAAATATACAGTCATGTAGTTCCATCGATAAATGTTTGTTAACTACAAATGTTTGTAACACAAAATTGTCTGAAACATATAATATTATGTCAATTAAAACCCAATTTTTTAAAACCAAAAAGGAATGTAGTAAATAAATAATAATAAAGAACAAGGATATCGACACTCAGAACAGCTGATTAGTAAATTGTTGAAAATTACAGACGGGTATAAGAAAAATTGGGTCCACCCACCAAGGTATAAGGGTTTTATCCAACAGCAAACAACCAATGAGATTAAAGAATTTTATATGGGGGCAAGGTAATAGCATATATATATATAGTTTTAATTTCTAACATTTGTGCATGTTGATGTGATTTCTCTAATGATTGTTTAGACGATAGAACCTCTATACCCAAAAGTAGAATGTCTAGCTTTAAGTGTTGTCAAAATAACTTTGTTTAAGTTTTATGTGTTATTGGCAACATTATTTCAATTAACAGTGTTATTGTCCACATGTATGCGTTGTTAAAAATTAAATGTGTTTATTAATTTATAAAACAGTCATTTAGTTGGGTCAATATAAGGAAAAAAAAACACCCAAAATACATGTAGCTGAAAATTTTATTTTATTTAATTATATTTTTATATATATACACACACACACACATACATATGTATATATTGTTTTTTCGTGGCGTGTTTTGGTTTGTTGAGGTGAAAAAAAATCTATCAAAATCAACCAATAAGAAAGTGGGAAAATTAGGTCAAATTCAATTAGGCAGATATTTCAACCTTTTTCTTTTTACAGTGAAACTAATTTTCATTCTTTCTAGTTGATTGATATCAATAGATTTTTACTGTGTTACTATATGCACCACAATGATCCCAAATACACCAAAAATAACTGGTGGGAAAAACCTTACGTTGGTCTGACTAATTGTTTCAGTAGTACAGTATTAACATGTATACATGGTTTTCATTAACAAAGTTGCTTTTTGTATTGTCAACATGTATACATTGTTTTAATTAAATTTAAATGTGCCATTATATTATATTGTTCCAATAGTACTATGACATATAAATTATTTCATTTAAATTATCATTGCATGTACCGTAGTGTTTCTGTTTATAGCGCCTCCTAATATAAGCACCCAACACTATTTTCACGAGAAATGGCACCCTTAAAATAGCAAAACTGTCTATAATCCATAAACATATTAGTCGAGTGCCTAATTCAACACATGGAAAATGTTGTTTCCATATTCCAAATATCCTTTCAATTACTGACTTTTTGTTAAACTCACGCAGTTAACACTTTTAACAATAAAACAGACTTCATAAATTCAGCCTGTGGTGTTTTTGAACACGACACCATTTTTTGCCCAGTGTAACTGTTTACTAAAACCTATGTAAAAAGATCCGTTTCCTGCCTGTGTACATGTATGTGTACATGTAAAATGTTTCCACAGGGCGACAGTGCATTTTTTAAATACGTATTACAAAACTTTGTTTAGTACTCTTATTAGCAAGCCCCTTTTGTGTTTTCTATCGAGCCAGGGTGCTATAAATAGAAACAATACGGTATGTATTCATTGTTTTAATAGTACTGTCAGCATGTATACATTGCTTCAGTTAAGTATAACTGGTGCAGACAGATAGCAGTGGAGAATAGTTATATTCACTAAAGCATTTTTCATATATATGGGGGGTTTTAATTCTTATTTTTTATGTCATTTAGAGTGATGTATAATTATTGGGTTTCATCTATATTTGTTAAGGGTGGTCTATATGTTACTTGGCTGTTAGTAAAAGGCAACAGAATTATGTTTTTGGTGTCGGTCAACTTCCAGAATCATATTACAGAAATCCAGCATATTTCTTTTCAGATATATTGTGCACAATTACATATTTGTTTATTTTGTTTAAATAACATGCTATTTTTATCACCTCTTTGCACTTATTTATCTTGCTTTGTATAATATTTTGTGTGCACTTGCATGTAAAATGTGGAACATGTAAGGTATGCAGATGAAACTCCTGTGGAACAGTGTACCAATATTCAGACAATCAGTGACCTGTTGTTAGGGGTGCAACGATATACTGGTATACAGGTATATTGCAATACTTGCCGATTACAATAAATACTGCGATATGATTTCATGTATCGCGATATATCTACCCAATGAGTATCCATCACTTACAAAACCTATGACTATGGCAGTCAATTATATAAATAGAAGTTAAACTTAATTAAAACATATAAATCTACTGTGTCTATATATTCTCTTTTTTTCTTTCTTCAGAAATTGGTACAGGTCTGGCTGCCTGAGATATGTTTAATAATTAGTATGATAGTATCAAAATTAATCAAACTGTATTGCAATATGGGTTTGGTGTATCGCAATATATCGCAGTATGGTTCTGTCTGTATCGTTGCACCCCTTCCTGTTAAACAGGAATGACTACTGCTGGTACAAGTATTTTATTCTTTCTGATGATTATGGCACATGGACATTTTAACAGATCTAAATGGTAAACGTTCAAGGTTACTGCTCGAAATAAAGTTGGGGAGAGGGGGGGCATCATGCTCTGACCACACCTTCCATTTCAGAATGTACGCCTGAGTGGTTTTTGTTTGATTGTGCAGATGTTAAGAAAGGCTGTGATGAAATGAGATCCCACTATGTTCTGGATTTAAATAGCTATTGTCAAATATATTTCATTGATGTTTTTCTTTTTCTTATGTATGCTGTATTAGCTGCTTCAAAACCAAAAGGGTGTAAGTTAGGGTAGGGTAGTAGATAATGGAGAAAAGGGCCAAAACCTACATGTATTTCTCACCTAGACACAAGTTTTATGTGGAATATGTTTTGATTTCAAGATAAATGTGGGATTGCTTCAGAAACCTACATATACCCTTTGTGCACCAGGTGCAGCTCTCTTAGGAGCATTCAGTGATACCAGTAAGTGTAAAACCCAGACTTATACTCTTTTGGTTCTGAAGCAGCACATTCTTTCTATTTTATCATGTTTACTTTGTTGTAATCTTCTTAACTGTCTGTCAACTTTCAAAATGTGTGAAGGTTGTAGTCTGGTTTTTGTTTTTTGATCCTAACTTTGTATATGTAGTCTTTTTTTTCCCCTATCTTATTAAATCTGTTATGATATAAAATAGACTTAAATTACAGTCTATATGCATCATTTAATGATATTTCTGTTAAATATATATCAATTCTTAAAACATAACTACAGTTATAAATATTTACCCATACCTCAACACTATTTAAAAAAAAACATGCAAATCAAATAAAAAAAATAAAACTATACAAATATTTAAAATGGCATTTTTCTTTCTGATAATCTTGCAGAATCATTTCCTTTTATATAATAAAACATAATTTTGTATTGGCTTGGATTAAAAATGATGTTGCTGAGGTTTAGGATTTGATAACTCTGTGTGAGACCCAACATACAATTATAGGTTTCGAAGAGTAAATGAAACTAAGAAAAAAAGGAAAATGATCTGTTATTACTAAATATTAGTATGTTAGTTCATGGCAGCTCAGTCTTGTTTGATATTTTGTACTTAGAAACCCACCCACATGCAATTTCTGTTCAGGTCTGGTTACGGGATGAACGTTGTTTCTATTCCTGCATAAGAACACAATTTCATGTAATTGGAGCTCATTTTTGTGGGGGAGAATTTAAAGTGTCATCAGGATTCACTAATTCATAATATAATTTCTAGTTAGGGGTCATTTATAATTATCATCATTTTTTAAAATTCATACCAACTTTAAGCTCAGAGGAGGTAGTTATGGAGGGGAGGTATTTACAGAGGGGGAGGTGGTGGTGGGGAGTGATAGGGTCATAGCCTGCATACAAATTGAAATTAATCATTAAAATATTTTCACATTCTTTCCAAAATCCACATTTTAAGTGTACACATTTGGTTGCTGGGATGACGTCTGAAAATTTGTATGGTTCGTTTGATTAGAAAAATGTGGAGAATTTCGAATCAACTTTGTCACCAACCCAGTATAATCAACCAGGTTTTGAAAATAAATTTAAAATAGCATGACACATTTTGTGGACATTTTATATCAGTGTCATCGTTTTGTGTTATTTTTCACGATTGCTGCAAATCATCATTATTTTCATAAAGCTAATAGGCTAGACAGATCTATTTTAAAATATTAAATATCCATTAAACACAATACAGGATGAGACCATCAGACGCATTAGCTATAAAAACATCAAGTCTGATGTGATTTCCTAAATTAGGTTTCCAATAAATACATCAAAATTAAACTCAGCGACTTTTAAGATTAGTCTGATGTGATTCTGTAAATGAGATTCCCAGCATATACAGGCGTGGAAAAATACCATTGGCCGACTCCTGTGTACAGTCGGACAATAAATAAAGGTAACGTAACTTGCCCTTCATTTTTTTTTTTTTTTTTAGTACCGGTACTTACATGTACCTTATGCTAGGAAAAATCACCTGTATTTATGTCTTAAAATAGTTTTAAAGTACTCAACAAAGTAACAAATAATCGATAGTATTTTAATTAGTGCTAGTATGCAACTGTCAGTTGTGTTAGAGTTGTCATCCTTATTAAGAGTTATTTTTGTCATGGCTCAGGGTTTTTTGGTGATACATAAAAATTTGGCCAAATAAGTTTCTTATTTCCACTAGCCCTAGGGCAAGAACGTCTATAAAATAATTTTCCACCCCTGATAATTCTCAAAATTAAATTCAGTGAGTTTTAAGAAGTTTATTTACCAAGGACTTGCATGGAAAACTCAGGTCTCCCAACAGCCAATGTTTATTTTTTTGTACTAGGGGTCCTTAAGTATATCTGAAAAGCTCAGGATTGAAAACCCATTTTTGGTTAACAATTATTATTATTAGATTACTTGTTTAAGGGCACCCCCCCCAACCACCACCCCCCCAACCACCACCCCCCCCCAAGTACCAAAAATGAAATTGGCTAATGGAGATGGGGCTTTAGATTGCACCAATTTTGCGATGGTAAATGTCGTGCCAAAAACATACCACCGTCCAAGTTAGGGCAACCAAATTATTATAGTATTATAAAAATAATAATAAACAACAAAACAAAACAAAGCGAATAAAACACACACTGAAGTATTCTTAATTATAATAGAAACATTGATTAGAGTACGGCTTTAGTTGAACAATTACAGACAGACATTACAGATCAGTATGTAAACTTAACTGGTTCTCATGTATTGGTTCTAAACAATCTCTAAGAAACAAATTACTTTGTGGCACTTCAAAATGAAGCCAGTTAAGTTAGTAGCCATTGGTCACAAATAATATCGTGCCCAAATTAATGCAATCTAAGACCCTGGGGAGATTCATACTATGGCAAATTTCTGTTAAATTTCTTTCCTTCTGTTGGGTTTCTCCTCTTCTGTTTCTGTTAACACATTGCCCTCTTTTCCCATGCTGCTAACCAACAATGCCAAACAGTGGATTTATCCAAGATGCGACTAAGTGACGGTTCCAGCGAATCTGGATCGGGCTCCAGATCGGATTCAAGTGCGGGAGCGTGTACGGAGCCACTTATCTCCCCTGAATTAGACGACTACAATTTCCTGAGAGGTCATAACATGATACAGGGATTTTGCTGTGCTACATTCCCACTGGCCAGAGGGTTGGCGAGAACGATGAAACGGTTGTGAATAAACATTATGGAATGATTATGACTATATACTAAAAAATAATTTAAGGATGACAAGACATTGTTTTGTATCGGTTTTTTTTTGAAGAGTAAATGTCAGTATAATGTCATTTTGATTTAGCTTATTGATTTAGATTAAATGTAGTAGTACTTATACTACTCAAAATAATTTAAGGAACATGTTTTTTTATTGACATTTTTTAAGAGTAAATGTCAACGTAATTTAATTTTGATTGACATTTTATAGCTTATATTGCTTGATTTAGATTAAATATAGTGGTAAGAATAGAGAAATTAGTGCAAAAAGATATTAAAAAAAATTATAACTGGAGTGTATTGATCTATTAATTATCATATTAATGACTTCACATTGATTATGCATCATAAAGATGACATCACACAGAAACCAGGTAAAGAAAAAACAATTCTCTTAATATTTTATTTGTTTGTCTTATTTATTTCCCTTAAATTGTTTTGAGTAGTGTATCTGTGACTTGTTACATCTATATTACACTTCATCTAAACTATTTGTTTTGGATACTTGTCAGGATTTTAGGAGAAAGTCAATTGGATCATGTATTATATATATATATATATTTTTTTTTCTTCGAAATGTGGCAGTGACCCAGAAGGTTTCTAGTCTTAGACAAATGTTTCCCAGTTTTATTTAGTGATAATATATCTTGGTTATTAACATGCAAATGTTCTCCAAGTTTTATCTAGTCATAATAAATATTTTAGTTACAACGGCAATAATATAATATATACTGTATATGAGTCAGAATCAGCTAACATGTTACAAATATGTCACATACATGTACATGTAGGTTCCAAAAAATAATGTTTATATTTTTTCCTGAATCCTTCCTCGTTTGTTAAGGTTATAATTGTTGTAAAACAGCTTCACACCTTGAAGTTGGGAAAATGTAATAATCAGCTGATCGTGGTATAGGGAAAACATTATGTCAATTTCACGTGCGTCATTTCTTGACAGACAAAAGATAGCGAAATTTCACAGGGTGATTTCTGAATGAAAAAGACGAACTCTATATTTGAAAACATTTTATTGTCACTCCTTACAATACAAAGCAATGCAAATTTTAAAATTAAAACAATGTTTGAAGCTATTTTTTCATTGCACCCTGACCAATTTTTTTTGACTGTCATGCCATTAACCACAAAGTTAATGAGTAAAACAAAAAAATTAGTGCTCTTATGAATAAATCAGCTTTCAAGGTAGTTTAAGATAATGACATTTGAAGGAAACATAAAAATTAGCAATTATGTGTTGATAATATCATGATATTTCGTTCAGAATTGGACATGTTAGAAATCAAGGGTCATATTATGACCCTTTTTCATGAATGATGTTAAGAATCTTTAAAATTACTGAATGGTGAATCAAAGTGTCTTAGGGTCTTTTTCCATACTCCAATCTTTATTTTAAAACTTCAACAACTCAAAGAAACTAATTAATTATTTTCCCTAGTTATACTAATCGCTTGGCCTTTAAATGTAACACATTAGGTGATTCTTACTTACAAATGTATATTTAGAGATCATTCTCACAATGTTGAAATACAAGGTGTCTGAGAATTACCTGTACAACTTCTGTCTGTTATTAATAATCAATCAAACTATCTCTATCTCTCTCTCTCTCTCTCTGTCTGACTGTCTGTCTGTCTCTCTTTCTGTCTGTCTGTCTGTCTGTCTGTCTGTCTGTCTGTCTGTCTGTCTGTCTGTCTGTCTGTCTGTCTGTCTATTTCTCTCTTTCTCTATTAAAATATGACTTGTTCATGAATATTATAATTACATATATTCACGAAAATTAGTTCAACCAACCAAACATCTAAACCAAAGGATAACTAGTTATAACTTATAGGTTATGTGTCTGAATTAGGAGTATTTTATATTGGTTTGTATAACCGTGTCCCTGAACATTACTCAAGTTTCAAGCCATGACATATTTCCAATAAATATATCAAGCGAAAGCAAAACAATAGCGAGAAATTTTGGAAACCGATACCGATAATGCCCGAAGCAATTGTTGATCGAATTTTTAGGTGTCTATTGTTGTGAAATGTAATCAATAGGAAAGTTTACCGATCACCTGAAATGGAGTGTTTAGAAAGTGTTTTGCGCATCATAGCAAACATAAACAGATTTTTTACGAAGTATTCGTTATATCCATACAATAAAATGAAAAGGTCCAATTTAATAATGAAGTGAGAAAATTAAATATATGAACGGACGAAATGATATATGTAGAGAGATATAGACTGAAGTAGAAATATATTTTATTATAGAGTTTTTATATACTGAGTTATTAAGAGATAGAAATAAACGTATACAGAAAGATACACAGGTAAATAAATGGCAAAACACAGAGCCAAAGAGATAAATGAAAGAAAGAATGAATGAAAGAAAGAAAAAAGGAATAAAGAGGAAAAAAGGAATAAAGAGGAAAAAAGAAATAAAGAGAAAGAAAAAAAAGAATGAAAGAAAAGAAAGAAAGACTAAAGGAATAAAGAGAAAGAAAGAAAGGAGGATGGGAAAGAATAAAAGAAAACAGAAAGCGCGCGAGCAAGAGAATTAAACAAAATGGCATCAATTTCAAAACGGTGCAATTTCTCATAGAGTCCCTGCACAAAGACCAGATACATTGCACCTCAGTCGCCCAGACTAGGACGGCGCGCAACTCTGAATTGACTTCCGGCAGACGGGTGTACATTACGCGCCGCGATAATGTCCCGGAAGTTGTATGCAGGCTTGCATTTGGGACGAGTCACAAGACACAAACCTGCAGGAAATCAGACGTAATTAGGAACTCAAGTTAAGAGGGGTTGTGCTGCCAAAGTCTTTCGACAATCGAGGTTCGAGCGATTTGCAGTGCACGCTCTTTGTGGAACCGGAAATGACGAGTGCGCCTGAAATTGGCCATTTGTCTAAATCCACCATTGCCAGACTAATTTTGTAGCAACATTGTGTTTCAGATGCGGTCAGATGACAAATGATAAGCGATGTTAAGATCATTCTAGTTTGTTTGCTTTATGAAAACATTTTACTAATTTTTAGTTAAAGAGATATTGTTGGTTCTTGTCAAATTTTATTTTTAAATGGGTTTGAGCTGTCGGATCGATCCTTCTCAGTGGAATAATTTGCAGTTTGGGATATTTTCCATTCCAACTAGTGGTCAACAACTGGTTCATCAAAGGCCGTGGTATGTGCTGTCCTGTCTGTGGGACCGTGCATATAAAAGATTCCTTGCTTCTTATCGAAAAGAGTAGCCTGTGTGGCGGCAGTGGGTTTCCTCTAAAACATATGTCAGAATGACCATGGGATTGACGTCCAATAGCCGACTATACATCTGTTTTGCAAATAAAAATGTTATTTTCAAAGTTATTTTGTGGTTCCTCAAAGTTATCGTTAAATTATCCTTGGTATCATTTCTGTTGTCAGTGAGTATACATTTTGAATATTATGTATATATATTTTAATATAACACAAGATATCATTGAAAAGTATGAACAATAACTATTTCTTTTCTAGTATCCAATGGAGAACATAGAGAAGGGGGTGAAGGTGCTAGCGGACCGGGTGATAGAATTGAGGTAAAGTTACATTATTGTGTAAATATATTTTTAATGCCAAATAATTATGAATGTTTTCTTCAACAAAGTTAATATAAATGTCTTGAATTAATGTGGTAGTAGTTTGTACAGACGTTAATAACAGCTATTAAATAGAATTTCGATAATAAGAACTAAGTTGAAATTGCATATTTGAGATTTTAATATTCCTTCGGTACAAGTGTCACTTTAGAAAGGTTTTACTGTACTTATATTTAATATTATTATTTATTGTCTTTTTCTTTGTTTATTATTATTATTGTTATTATTATTATTTTATTATAATCTATTATTATTATTTATTGTTATTATTATTACAATCTATTATTATAATTATAATTATAGTTTGTTATTACAATATATTATTGTTATTATTATGGTTATTATTATTACTATCATCATAATCATTACTTTTGTTATTCAGATGTGGAGCTACGACAGGCCAAAAATAACGAAAACGACGGACGGGCCACGTGAATCACACACGGACATATTGACGAACGGACAGGTGTACTCTGCCGTTCATCCCAGCTATAATAGTCAGTTCGCGGCCACGCCGTCCAACTTAGAGGTGAAATCCGAGTACATGTCAGTAGGAAACAACGCTCAATCCCACAGTTCCGCGGGCGCCGCCTACAGTCCGACATTAGGTAAGAACGAAATTATGTTTATAAACATAGATATCTCCTCTACCCACACGTACAATTACAACGCACCTTACAGTCTGACATTAGGTAAGAACGAAAATATGTTTATAAAGATTAATATCTCTTCCATCTACACATGCAATTACAAAGTACAACGCCGCCTACAGTCCGACATTAGGTAGGTAAGAACGAAAATATGTTTACAAAAATAGATATCTCCAAAAATTGATATCTCCTCCTGCACTCCCCTCCTACTTACAAAACCTACAATATATACTAGTAGTGTTTAAAGAAGAAACCACGTGACACCATATAGGATTGATTGGATATTGGTATAACTAATCCCAGCTCACAAAATAAGCATCGACTATTGTGGATTAAGCTATGTTTAAATTGACACATAGGCTACTCCTTTTCATTAAAGCAGCAAACGATATTACGCAGTATCTAATAGACCGGACAGCATATACCATAGATTTACGAAACTCACAATTTGACTATCTATTGCACTTCAGCTAGGACCTTTAATATTGAGATAATCCCGTTGTACATCCTACGTTATAGTCATTTGACTTGAATTTGGCCATATGTTAGTTTCTTATTACGCTCGTGTCAATTCGTAAATATTATTTTCAAATTGGCGTCAAATAAAAACTCCACGTTTTATTGCTTAATGTTATGGTCCCGTGATTCTGTATTGCACACATTTATGAAAACCGACACACAAAAATATACTTTAAACCGTTTTAGTTCTTTAATATTGTTATAACCCTGAATTTCTTTATCAAAATCAAAACCATTAAAGGATAGGGAATATTACATGATTCACCCCACCCCCATTATAATTATTGTGTCGTTAAACCAATAAAAATGATAACCCTTCATGACATCAACATGCATATATGTTCACATTTGTAAATGAACACAAATTCAAGTGCCGTTTGTTACCAGTTTTGTGAATGTATTTCAACCATGTCATTGTATTGTCTTGGCCTTGTGTATGTTCTGTTTTGATTGTTTTATGTTATTTTTTGTTTTTATTCGCACTGATTAAGTAAGGTGTCTTTGTAATATCTTAAAAGAAAGGAAAGAAAAATGTTGACAATTGTTTTCAATTGCATAAGTAATTAAATGATGCAGACCATAATTTCTAAGCAAACATCTGGTGTTTTTACTGGTAATCATTATATATGATGTGATGACATAGTATTAGATATTGGTGTTCAACTGCCATTTTCTTACACGTCTTTCCTTTTCCCCCTTCGTCCTTCTTTTAATCATCTTCTCCTTCCTCCATCGCCTCTCCTCTCTTCCCTCCTCTTCTCTCTCCCCTTCCCTCGTTGTCACATAAGAGTACAGAAGATGATGATTATTTTATGATTTATTCATTCATTCGTTTAAAGACCACCCGAAAAGTAATTAGGTTTTGGGTTATTATTTTCATAAACAGTATCTATATACACCCACTTAAAGAGATGTTTTAGACATTTAAATTTCGTCCACGAACAGCATGTTAAAAGATTATTCTAACTGTGGAAACTCGCCATTCCTTCCCACCCCTTTCACCTCCCCCCCTCCACCCCATAAATTTAACGATTAAATTCCTGTGCTAATTATAAATAAAATTTTAGGTATTCACGCATGTAGCACATTTATAGGTATTTATTTATTTTTATTTTCATGCACGTTTTAGTTGCACGTTTTGTACATTTTTCATTTTGTAAGGTCCTCCTCCGCTTGCTCATGTGCATAATGTCCAATCTGAGAGCGACATTCAAAAAGTTCCAGTATCAAACGAAAGCAGTATGCAGCCATCCAGAACGCCTCCAGGAAACTTCGAAGGTATAAGCCCATCACTTGTATGTTGTTCTGTCAATAGGGTTTCGTTATATGTAAATCGCGACATCATACCTTTAACTGTACGAAATATCACATGTATTTTAGTATCTGCGTGGTTTCACTACATATAACACACGACATCATACCTTTAACTGTACGAAATATCACATGTATTTTAACATCTGCGTAGTTTCACTATTTACAACTCGCGACATCATACCTTTAACTGTACGAAATATCACATGTATTTTAGTATCTTCGTAGGGTTTCTATATAAATAACTCGCGAAACAATAAGAAACAGCGAATGTATTTTAGTATCTGCGTTGTTTCACTATATAAAACTCGCGACATCATAACTTTAAATGTACCAAATAGCATATATATTTTATTATTTTAGTAGTTTCCCTATGTATAACTCGTGGTATCATAACTTTAACTGTACGAAATATCACGTATTTTATAATCTTCGTTGTGTTTCATTATATATAACTCGCGACATCATAGCTTTAACTGTATGAAAGCACGTGTATTTTAATATCTTCGTAGTGTTTCGCTAAATATAACTCGTGACATCATAGCTTTAACTGTACGAAATAGCACGTGTGTTTTAATATCTTCGTAGTGTTTCGCTAAATATAACTCGCGACATCATAGCTTTAACTGTACGAAATAGCACGTGTGTTTTAATATCTTCGTAGTGTTTCGCTAAATGTAACTCGCGAAATCATAGCTTTAACTGTACGAAAAGGCACGTGTATTTTAATATCTTGGTAATGTTTCGCTAAATATAATCGCGACACCATAGCTTTAACTGTACGAAATAGCATATGTATTTTAATATCTTCGTAGTGTTTCGCTATATAAAACTCGCGACATCATAACTTTAACCGTATGAAATACCACGCGATTTTTTATTTTTATTATTTTCGTAGAGTTTCACTACTAGTATATATAAGTCGTGATATCGTAACCGTAACTGTTCGATATAGCACGTTTTTAATTATCTGCTTAGGCTTTCAGTATAATATAACTCTCGATTAACTGTACGAAATATCACGCAGCCATTGGCCAATCAATTGCATTTTCTCATACGTATATAAATGACACTATAACTCGTGATATCATGACTTTAAATATTACGAAGACATAATTATGACATATAGTTTCTCAACTGCAGTAAGTGACTTTATATCATCATTAGCATATAGATAAGATACTGCTGGATTTCCAAGTAAATATCGCATTCCTATTTCTGTTTAAAACATATCGGACATCTTTGAAAACACTACTTTAATTTACTGAACACTTTCGGTTTCGTTTTGTTATGACGTCATCCTGGAGTCGGGCCCAGCTTTTAGACAGCTTTGTCCATAACCTTCTCAATGTGTTGCATTTTGTTTGCATGTTTTCACACCATTGTATTTAGTTGTTTTAGTTTTGTTTTGTATTGTGTTGCATTCTTATAAAGTTTTTTTTATTTACATTCTGTGATAATATGTAATATTTAGTAAACGTTCAGTTATTTCGATACAAACGTTTTCGTAATGGTCGAATTTTAATTATTTTGCTACGCAGACAAAACCAAACTCACATTCCAATGTTGTACGGGAATATTACGCCATACATTGTTAACTGTTGAAGATGCAGCCTACTGAACGAATTCGGAATCGATTTTGGACTTGTTTAAGCACTCTGTAAACCTGTACTGGTGCGGATGTACACTTATAGTATGCTAGCAACATATTGTGAGATTGGGTAGTGGGTATTTTAGATCCTGCCACAGATAGCATAACTATTTTGACAGTAGTTCGTGAGTCCGACCACTTTGTTTCCCAGAACTCTGACTTGAGCATAGATACGGTTTTAAAAAGATAACACATTTGTATAGAAAAATTCATAATATAGGTGCGGAAGTATTTCTATATCACGCTGGAATCCTTCTGTATGATGATGCTATGGATTTTGTTCATGGTCCGGTAACATGAAGCAGTCTTATTAAGACTTACGCTAGATTTAATCATACTAATTTAGGGAGGGATTTAACTTTGTTGGTAGAGGTTTTGCTTGGGTTTCTTTAGTCGTAAGATCGAATCTCCTCGGTCGAATCATTCTCTGATTAGGTTTTTTCCCGTCCCAATCAGTTCGTGACTGGTGTATCAAAGTATGTGCCTTGGGGAAGTGCACATAAAAGAGACCTTGCTGCTAATGGAAAAATGTAGTAGGTTTCATGAAATGATTACGTGTCAAAATAACTAAAATAACATCAATAGCCGATGATTAATAAATCAATGCGCTTTAGTGGTGTCATCTTTCATTTGCATTGAGTTAAAGATTCCAGTAAAGTTGGTTTTATTTAACGACGCCTGTAGAGCACTGATTTTTATCTTATCCGGTATTGGACGTCAATGATATGGTAACATATTTTTAAAGGAAACCCGCTGCCGCTACATAAGCTACTCTTTCCGATAAGCAGCAAGGAGTCTTTTATATACACCGTTCCACAGACAAGACAGCACATACCACGGTCTTTGATCAACCAGTTGTGGACCACTGGTGGGAACGGAAAATTGCCCAAACTGCAAATGGGTCTACTGAGAAGTATCGATCCGACAAAGATTCCAGATTCCTAAACTAAAACTAACCTACCATAAGTGCAGATGCACATCTGTAGCCAAATCAGCTGCGACTAAACGAAATCAGTATCTGCTTTGAAAACAGATACAATAACGCTAATCTCTGCGAGTCAATTATCTCAATTTGGTTGTTATTACTCTGTTTATGGAAAGACTCCACAACAGATCAATGTTCTCATCTCTCTTGTATCGACGTCTGACAGATAAAATATTCCTGAAAAATTAATCGGAATATGCTTTCTATCATGTTTTTTTCTAGAATGATGCGCGCATTGCATGCCGAAAAATCGTTCTTCCGCTTCTGCTGTTTCTAGCGCAGTAAACAAATCATTCGCTGAGGAATGAATTGTTTCTAATTGCTTTATTGCTCTCCGACAACTCCGTGAAACGAACGACTGAAAAGACTGTTGGATTGAGATGTAAGCAATTAAAGATAATGAGCGGGTTTATTGCAAGACGGCAAAACTTAATGAAGAAAAGTATCACGAGAATCTCGTACGTTATCGCGAGGTGTTTTATTTCTCTCCGTTTCTGAAGAGTTCTGAAAGAATATAATTATCCCTCCTTGTTATTTTAAATTCATCTTCTATTTAAAAGAAGAAAGTGGGAGTAGAGAGGTGTATCTTTTATCGTTAATTAATGAGTTCCGTTAACATAATCTTACTAACTTTATAATGATTACTGGCTAATTATACGATTCCATACTCATAATTTAATAAATATATCCAAAACCGAATTAATACTTACTTCATCACAGGCCCATAGGACAGATTTTCAAAGTGTGGGCGGTGGGGGGGGGACTCATTTTTCAAAGTGGGAGAGGAGCTTATTTTTATGTGTATATAAAATGTGTTGCGCGATACCGCGAATCTATACCCGAAATAAAAACTGGCGAAATCAGTTGGGGGTTTAGCCCCCTTGTTGTTCGCCCCACCCATCCGGCCCGGCCCTTATTATCCTGTGCCATGTTTTATAATGTCATTGTCTTAAAGCAGGGTGGGATTTATCAATCGTCCTAGGCGCGAAGAAATCGCTTGGGATGAATAAAATTTAAATGCTCCTTGTCCCCTAGGTCAGTATGTATTTTATTCACCGAATCATATTTATGACTCCATCTTGATTAATTTTTAATGTACATTTCATGATGAAAGATACATTTGTAATTTTCAGTCACATGGTTTCTAATGATTTCTCGTGGGAACTAATAACTTTTCTAGGCTATTAGACTTGTGCCTAAGGAGAGTGAAATGATTTCATAATTCATACACCTGGAAAACACGTATTGTTCTAAATAATCATTAATAAGTAAACGCATGTTATAAAACAGCATTTTAAACCGGGTGTCCGCAAATGCACCAGTCGGTCGTCGGATCGATCCTTCTCAGTGGATCCATTTGCAGTTTAGACTATTTTCCGTTCCAACCAGTGGTACAAAACTGGTTCATCAAAAGTCGTGATATATGCTGTCCTGTATGTGGAACTGTGTACATAAAAGACCCCTTGCTGCTAGAAAAGAGTAGCCTATGTGGCTATATGACAGAATGACCATATGATTGACGTCCAATAGCTGATGATAAGATAGAAATCAATGTGCTCTAGAGGCGTCGTTAAATAAAATAAACTACTTTTTGTTTAAATCGGATGTTTATGAAATCTTAAAACACAAAATCTGGTAGATAATACTAAATTAAAAAGTTATTTTCAAGTGTTATAAGCCATTTTGTGATCTAAACCTTTTCTATATTATATATGTGTATCTTTAGGCGACTGATTTATAAGTGAGACAATATTAGTGAGTTTGGTTTTGAACTGTATTGCTCATAAAGGTTTTTATTACAAGGAATACACAGAGGTCAGTTGTGGATTTAAAAAATGGCCGATCCAGGCCGCAATCCGGGATAATCCGGCCTTGCCACTTTCCATAATGTTGTATTTATTATTAGTATTTTTAAAATTAAATATATTATTTTTATTTATTTATTTATCTAATATTATTATTATTATTATTATTACTATTACTATTGTGGTTGTTGTTAGTTGAAAATAAAATGATTGTTGTATCTTTCGATATCATGTGTGCTTTTAGTCTGTGCGATTTTTTCTGAGGAGAGATTTGCGGTGTCTCGCCAAAACGGATATTAGGGGATTATTTCCAACAGAACAATAACCAAAAAATCATTGGATTTAAAATTACGTCCGTTTCTTCCGAGGCAAATCTCTCTTTATGGAAAGATCTTGTGTGTTATTAAAGCTGTCAGTGAAATGGTGTGATCCTGCATGCAATGTATGCTCCCTTTCCAGCAAACAGCACAAACAACAGTAGCGGCAGCAGCAATAACAACAATAACCCCTCCCCAACCTCGAAGCCAGCCACACCCAGTAATACAGCAAGTTCTACGTTTACTGAGTTAAAACCCGTGCCCTCAGTTGCACCGGTAAATCAGACATATGCACCACTCCCACCCATTGGACAGTTCTCAAGTAAGCCTAGCTTTCTGTTACGTCGTTTTTCGTTGGTTGTCGTTCAAGCACCATTTTTGTTTTGCACGTTTGTTTTGATATTGCATGTGTTTATATCGCTGTTTGTTTATTATATATTTTTGTTTAAAGTTTTGCCATTTGTTAAATATTTCTTGAGTCCTTTTCATTTACTAATTAAAATGAGAAATACGCTTCTTTTGATTTCGAATATTTAATTCACTTTGCTCTTGAATACCAGTGGCGGATCTATGAGGGGCCTCAAGTGCCTCCCCCCCTAAATTTTGCGATTCTATTTTTGTTTTTAATTATTATAATAATTTTTTTATTTATTATTTTTTAACGTTAAAAAATCCAAGGATTCTATAGGGCCCCCTAAATGGATATTCTGGATCCGCCACTGAATCCGGTTTGTTTTAAACAGTATTATATTATTATAGCACGCTGTTTGCAGTTTTTTTGATTGAAACATAATTATGTTATTGCTTTTAGAAACAAATGGATTAGGCACAAGTTTTCCTATTTGCATTTGAGGGCGTTTCATTAAAAGCATGTTACAAAACGGTATTTTACTCTCAGAGAAGTGAACTATTTTTGTCAGGGTTAGGATTAGTGAGAGTTAGGTTTGGAATTATCTAGGGTTACAGTCAGTGTTTAGAGTTAAGGTTAAAGTTAGAGCTATACTATCTAATAAGAGGTTTGAAAATAGTGAATAGCTGGGTTGAAATTGGTGTCAGTTACAAAACTGTCATAAGTCGTTCTAAAACAGTGGCGGTTTGTAAACACAATGTAACTTAATCACGGACATATTACCAGATTTTAATTGATTGACATGTGAAACTGACATTTAGACATTTTCATGTACTGTATTAATTGGTTTGCATAAATGTTATGCCTTCAACAATTGACATATCGTAAATTATTGGTTGACATTTGAAATAGATTTAAAATATTGGTGGTAATAATTTAGTATGATTATTTAATTGGTGGATGGAGTTTTATTATTTATCTTCCGAACTGGTTGACAATACCTTAAAAATCTGGTATATATACTAGTAACAATACATGAAATAAAATTTCTAAATCTTTTATTCTTACAGTTGACAAAATATAAAGTATTAAATTGATATATTTCCGAGTAACGCCATTCAGTCTGTCAATTTTTTTAACTGAAATTATCATTTCAAATATTAAAACAGATAAAAAAAATAGTAGAGACAATTATTATTTTTTTATCTCATTATGACTAGAAAATATTAATCTCCAGATTGAAAGATTGCGAGGGTTTATTCAGTGCAGGGAAACATTTAGAAATACACAGAAAATGAATAATCAATTTCGTTTTATTGTTAAATACGTTTTGCGTTTGTGAATAATGCACAGCTAAACAAATAATGTTAATTTTACCTCCACCTTTATCGCTTCTCGAACATGCAATGCTTGTTTCCCTGTCGTTAACTGCTCGAAATGAACCGTAATTCGTACAATATGGCGTCACTGCATTTTACAACCCGCGGCGAATCGATGTCACTGCAATCGGTGACCGCTATGCAAACATTGTATGGTAATTTATATATCTCCACAGTTATTCGTTACGAATGTTTATTTGCTTACACTTATCTCGTGTGTATTTATGTGCTATGGGCTGTAACTTTCCGGTTAATATATTCCTAACGTAAAAATAGATATTTTTTATAAGTGTCAATTTAAGTATATAAATGTTATTAAGTGATGTTCATTGTAAAGATTTGAATGTAATTGTTTACGTAATTATGAGAGATTGATAAAATACAACTTTACAATAAAAAAAAAAAAACATTATGTGTCAGTTTATGTATAGAAATGTTATTAAGTGATATTCATTGTAAATGTCTGAATATAATTGTTTACGTAATTATGAGAGATTGAAAAAATACAATGAAATATACGATGCAATATACATTAATATAAACATTAATATAAATGATATGTTAAGCACTATTGTAAATTGATAAGAATTTAATAAATTAACAGAGCACGTGTTCAACCAACGTTGGTTAAAATTAAAAACAAGATCATTGTTAGATATCAATCTGAATGAAAAATGTTATGTTGTAAATTATGATAATTTATGTTAATCAGGTGTGATACACTTATTTAACATTTGTGGCATAATTTTTAAATGAGCTACGTGAATGTTAATATTAGATAAGAATATGTCAAATATAAAAAATAAATATATCAGATATAGCACAATGTGAATGAACAAATTTATCTTCATGTATAACCAATTTATACCTTTCATTAATAAACAACACGGATTTAGCGCTAATAAACAAATACCTCCCTTTATCACCTGACTGTATTATAATGTGTTGTATTTTACTTCAATTAAGTATTTTATTAACTTGTCACCTCGTAAAATACAACAAAATAATAAATTATACGTCAAGTAATAATAATAAATTTATAATTGAATGACAACACGGATTTAGCGCTAATAAACAATTACCTCCCTTTATCACCTGACTGTATTATAATGTGTTGTATTTTATTTCAATTAAGTATTTTATTAACTTGTCACCTCGTAAAATACAACAAAATAATAATATATACGTCAAGTAATAATAATAAATTTATAATGCAACGATTAACGACCCCGTCTCAGCACTAAAATGCATTGGTTATTGGGGGACATACCATGGTTAACATACATATTTTATTTTTAAAATCAGTGTAAAGAGCTGATTTGATACATTAAACTAAATACTATATAGTGTAAAAATTATATATAATATACAATATAATAATCACATGACTGGTTACCATCGTTTGCTAAATGCCACTTGAACACAATTAAAACGGAAATCAATCACATTGATTTATATACTGAACAGAAAAAGAAACGCAAATGTTTGTTCAGATCCAGTTTAATCAAATTAGACAAAAACATTCATAAAACCATAAATCGTAGTAGCAGATCCAAGGTGTTTAAAGGGTCTGCACCCCTTCTTCGTTTTTATTTTTACATTTTACGAGTGGAAGGACGTGAAAATTAACAATTTGGACCCCCTTTTCAGAAATCCTGCACCCGCCCTGAAACTCATGCTGTGCACGCTTTACACTTCTCCGCACATGCCTCTTGTAACCAAACCAGCCAACGTCAAAATATGGTTAACGTTTATTCAATAAAACATTGCAAATTAAATTTGCGTTTCTTTTGCTGTTCAGTATATTATGAACTACGTAATATCACACTGTTATTTAACAGGGGTGTACTGTACAGCTTACTAACGCCTCTTCGTCGCACTGTTATCTAATAGGGATGTGCTGTACTGTTGAGTAGTGACACCCAGTGGTAGTACTGTTGTTATTTCGTATTTTCAGCACCACCACCCATCACGTACAGTTCAAATCATACAGCATATATTGGCCAGGCTGCTGTGAACACGTCAGTACCTCTCGTTCTGCCTCAAGGAATCTACGCAAACACCACAGCAAATGTTGCAGGTGAGTTCACGCTATGTCTAGTTAACATTTGAGTAAAACACCACAGCAAATGTTGCAGGTGAGTTCACGCTTTGTCTCGTTAACATTTGAGTAAAACACCACAGCAAATGTTGCAGGTGATTTCACGCTATGTCTCGTTAACATTTGAGTAAAACACTATAGAAAATGTTGCAGGTGAGTTCACGCTATGTCTCGTTAACATTTGAGTAAAACACCACAGCAAATGTTGCAGTTGAGTTCACGCTATGTCTCGTTAACATTTTAGTAAAACACCATAGCAAATGATGCAGGTGAGTTTGCATTATGTTTAACACTTGTGTAAAATACCATAGCAAATGTTGCAGGTCAGTTTGCATTATGTTTAACACTTGTGTAAAATACCATAGCAAATGTTGCAGGTGTGTTGGCATTATGTTTAACACTTGTGTAAAATACCATAGCAAATGTTGCAGGTCAGTTGTCATTATTTAACACTTGTGTAAAATACCATAGCAAATGTTGCAGGTCAGTTGGCATTATTTAACACTTGTGTAAAGTACCATAGCAAATGTTGCAGGTGACTTGGCTCTGTTTAACACGTGTAAAATACCATAGTTTTATATTAATTGTTATTGAAATATTTTTATTACTGTATAAAAATATACTGATTAAAAAAGAAAATTGAATTTTATTCTCATTACATTCAATGTATTTCATAGATTTATAAAAAATATGTAACTTCGTGTTCCATGAAGTTGTTCTCCACTGATTTCAAGACCTTTTATAATTGAACTTATTTTGAAACATATACGTTTCTTTTGTTGTTTAGTATACATTTTAAGAATGATATACAACATTTCTTATTTTTCCCTACGACCATTGCCCTATATTTATCAATTTCCCTATGTATATAACTGTATAATTTAACATGGTACGCCGAATGTTCTTTTCTCAAATGCTTGATTTCGTCTGACAAAATACTTGTCTCTGGTCTATACATCGTGGTACCGCCCCTGTGCTTTATAGCATGTTATGAACAAACAAAGAGACACGCATATCGGGTGCACCAATTATACCTCTATTTGCACTAGGTTGTCAAACTTTGCCAGTTAACAATGGAAATTGATTTTGTTCAGCAATGAGTGACGGAACCAAATTACACACTGTATAAATAAACATGGCCATTCATTTTCTTTTAAAAAAAAGTAATATTATCTCTTTGATACATCATACAGACTATGTAATACATCAAAGATAGAATGTTTCAAATTAAAGTAATGTAATTTCTGTGTGTATTAGTTCGTGAAATTTACTTGTAATTTAGTATAATGGATAAAGCAAACTACAGGAAAGATGAAACCTAATACATAACATTATTACCATACATATTTATGTTAAAGATAAATTTCATAAAATTTATATGAGTTGCGTCTGTATTAGATCGTGAATTGTATTTGATATGATAATTTAAATGCATTAAGGAAAGATGTCATACATACATGTATATACTAGTATATACTACATAATATTATTAGCATGCATGATATGATAATTTCGTCCGTTAAGGGAATATGTCATACGTATATAAATATCTGATGTTAAAGATAAAATGTATAAGGCACATCTGTATATACATGATTTATGTTGAAGATATGTTCTTTAACATTTAGTAATATAATTTGTTGTACGTATATTATCTTGTGAAATTCATTTAATTTTATGTTATATAGTTAAAATAAATTACGGGGGAAATGTAATATTATTACTATACACAATTTATGATAAACATAAAAATATGAAATATAATAATGAAATTTGTGTGTGTATTGGTGAAAGGTATTTGAGACATGTAACACATGATTCTAATTTGATAAATTTATGTGTATGAGCTCGTGAGATGTTTGGACGTTAGTGTAATGCATAACATAAATTTACATTTAATTTCATACACATTTTAATCAGTGGCAGATTTCCTGTAATCTAGTAGTATTATTGTTTTTATTTATTTTATTTGATATTGTTATTATTAATCCACACTCTCATACACAATACACATACTCACACACATTCACTCACACACACACACACTCACACACACACTCACACACACACACTTATTCACACACGCACACACACACACACACACTCACACACACACTTATTCATACACACGCACACACCCACTGTTATTCACACATGCACACACGCGCGCGCACACACACTAGCATAAACACAGCGGCGCGCACGCGCACTCTCAAACACACATGCAGTTGCATGCACACACACACATATACAAATATATATACATATATACATACACATATATAGTCGCTCACATTCAGAAACGCACACACACATACACACAGAAAATGATCAAAAATATTGATTTATCTGATTAGAAACATCAGAAGTTTGTTAAATCATTTAGCCGCCATATCATAACAATAAACTCATTTAGAAAACCTTAAAAACCACTCATATGAGTTAATTCTGTTCACATATAGTCGGTTGAGTCGTCGGCAACTTAATTGCTCTACAGTATTACAAACAAGACAATATTTGATCTTCAGCAATCTGTTTTATGTCGGGGGTAATTTCGGCCTTAAGTGCGCGCTCCCTCCTTCTCTCAAAAAACGTCCACACATTAGCATAACAAACTACACACTCGTATTAATGTGAATGTTATTGGATCAATCGCGCCCATTTAATTAGATCAAATTATAGGATGAATAAAAAGGCTATCATGTTGGGTGCTTATTACGTCGATGGCTGGCCGTAACGAGCAGTTCACATGGAAGAACCAGGATATTAAGATATCGCGTTTTAGAAATTCTTCCCATTTGGGCGCCGAAGACCTTGACCCTAACCCGACACGTGTAAAATCAAGAATCATGACTCGACGAAATAGGAACGTTTTTCTCTTTCTCTCTTTTTTTTTTCTTTTGATGATTGTTTGGTTGTTTTGATTGTGTTTTTGGGTTGTTGAATTAGATCTAATGAATTAATATTCAATTAATTAAATTGATTTTAGGCTTATTTATTGGTTCATTTCCGTTCTCGCGGTTTCGTATGAAAAAAATCGATTTTGCGGGGCGGAGTGGCTACGTTTTGTTTTTTGTATAATATGTTAGTGTATTTGTTTTCATCTTTCTTTTAATTTTCATTTTTTTTTTTTTTTTTTTTTTTTGGACCCCATTATTTGGTTTGAGAATTTCATGTCCTACCATTGGATACTTATGCCTACTCTTGCATTCACACACAACAAGTAAAATTAAAACAAAATCTTACAAAGAATCTTCATTTCAAATTTGATGACATCATATGTTTGACACATTATAGCTGCTGAATAAACAATGTGCTGGGACGTCGCTAAACAAACAACCATTTCATTTCTTGTGTATTTGATAAAAAAATAAGATTTTGAATATAACGAAACAGAATTTTATTAAATTCAAGACCGTTAGAAATGGACATAAGAGGAACACGTGTACATAATAAAATAGTGAATAGTGACAAAATTATTTAAAACAGGAGTGGGGGGAGGGGAATAAAACATAAATTTTAAAATTATGAATTCAGAATGAATTATTAATTAAATTTGACGGCTTAATGTAATAGTGAAATGTAAAACAACACGTCATAGTGTGTTACGTATTACATAATTGTGTCAAATTCGTGTCATACATTAACAGTGCATGTAATCGACAATATTTCCGTCATCTGCGCAACGCAACACTTCGTCCCAAACACTTGCGCGGCATCGCGTAATAAACACATCTCTACGCGGCGCTATTAACATTTCTGCGTACTGCAATCAATCAAACCAATTGCCACGCAACCGTCTTTAAAGCCACGCCTACACGAAATAAACATATCGCTGTCAGATTGTTTAGTCTAATTGCGTGACGCGTAGTCTATTTCATCACTCGGTACCGAGCGGCAGAGAGTCAATTTTCCTGCAACGCTAATGCAATTGACAAGACAATTGAATAAATCGCTTGTAATCATATGAAACACTGATTCCACAATTCCCAACTGAGAGTCGCCTTTGCGATTGGGAAAGTTGATTTTCGTTGATGTATTGGGTTGTTCTTGGCAGAAAACTATGTTTCAGCGACGGCGGTGCGAAGGCTATTGAAATGATTATCTCCTTGCTTTGGCTATCGTATTAGTGCGCGGAAGATTACAGACAATCCTGGGCAAATGAATTCTTTGAGTAATTCTCGGTAATGCGGTCGATGCAGCGGGAAAATGATAAAGATAACTCAAGTCCCTGATGCTGAAAATTAAGTTGTGACGTGTCTGTCGTCTTTGTGTATTATTTGCGCGACGCTTCTAACCAGAAGCAATAAAGGCATAATGGAATTGAACTATTTGAAATTGTGTGCTAACAAACGAATCAAGTTCTTTTCCGTCCTTCTCTGATAGTTTAATAGCTGTCCAACAAATTGACACACGTTGTAAAGTAGTCATTCCGATAAAAGAAAAATAAACTTTCTTTCTATATTTTTTTTCAGTCGGTCTCTTTTTTTTCTGTTCATCTTTGTCGCTGTAACGCTATTTCATTTCCATTATCTTTCAAATTGTATTTTTGAATTTAAAACAAAATACACTGCGAGGTTTTTTTTTAAATGATTGTATATATTTTATACAGTTATAAAAATATTTTAGTAGTTTATTTATTTATTCTGTGGAGTAGGAAAGTGCAGAAAACTGGGGGTAGGGAGGCAGCACACAGAGATACATACATGTATTTACGATGGAAAATGAATAAATATATACGAAATATCTAAGGGGGAACATGCACCCGTTGTCTCCGACTTCCCGCTTTCTACGCTAGTGTTATTTAACGACCCCTCCCCCCAGCACAAAAGTAAACATCGGCTATTGGTGGTCACAGATATTTGAATAGAAACTATTTGGTTTTGTGTGTGATTGTGTCTGGCTGTATGCAGGGCCGCGGGTGCGTGTGTGTCTAAGGTAAACCCATTAGAAAACGAGTAGATGTATATTAAAAACATTTTAAAAAATTACAGTTAGTGAAACAAAAAGTAATAAACATTTTAGATTAAATTATTAACTAATATACCAAAGAGGTTCATTTTTTTAAATGTAGAATGTGTGAAGGAAAAAACAAACAATTATAAACAACTTACACATTAATATGTTACCTTACGATAAACCTATAATGTATTAAAAATATAATACAAATTACAGTTCACCTAAAATATGAACCTAAAAATTAAATTAACACAACACATGTTTGAATTTTGTGTGATTGTCTATAAACATGTTTTTTAATAGATAAAAATTACAATTTAGACTTATCTAAAACATTGATATCGAAAAAGAAAACGAAAATCAACTATATATATATATACATAATTAAGGCAATTTAATAGATAGATAGATAGATAGATAGATAGATAGATAGATAGATAGATAGATAGATAGATAGATAGATAGATAGATA
>JAULBS010114258.1:0-14779 GCA_032355785.1 Symmetromphalus regularis | reverse complement strand
AATGACCATATGATTGACGTCCAATAGCCGATGATAAGATAAAAATCAATGTTCTCTAGAGGCGTCGTTAAATAAAAGAAAGTTTTTACTTTTTCCTTCTGCGAACATCCTTTATAATATGGATGCACACTATTGCAATTTTAATACGCAATATTAAACCTTATATATATGTAATGGAGTTAGGCCATTGTTTTTGTAAGACGATAATTTGCATTTGTTTATCTCTAATATAATTATGTAAAAATTGAAAATGTAACACATGTAAATATGATAGCGCAACTTTAAAAAATAAAAAATTCTTTCTTTCGTTCAGGTATCTTCTATTCAAACATCGAGTAGCGTGTTTGGGGGCGGGAGAGCACTCGCAGGTTTTCAGACTGGTTACTGTCGCAGGGGTCGAATTTCACCAAGGCACTGAGACATTTGCCGTGCCGCCCTGTCCGTTTGCTGTAATGCCTTGTCAATTTCACTTCTAATGAAGGTAAATATTGCCGTGCCCATTTTCCCCGCTTGCCCCATAGAAAACTCACATTTGCCGTTGTACCTCTGATGTGTCTTCAAAATTGCCTTGGTGCCCTCTTGATTTCTAAGAAATCGAAGGCAGTAATCGCTGTGCCCCCAAACAACGAAGTTCGACCCCTGCTAGTATAGTTTTTATCACTTGACATTTATCTAACATCAGGCAAAAAAAAAAAAAAAAAAGCGGGACCTTTCTCCCTTTTAAACATGTCATACCTCTGGATTCGATCCTTCTCCAAATTATCCAACGCGCTCAATCGACTCGCAGTTTAACTTTTAAAGGTATATTCCCACGGAATTTAAAGAGCTTTGTACTCTAAATATTGACTACGAATGAAACTTACATGCATTTGTGATACCAGATCTCACTTTCATAATACGCAAGACGTTTTAACTGAACCATGGTACAGAGAATTCCATGCCGTGTGGATCGATTTTTTTTCACATTTTAAACTTAGAATTCTTCTTATTTCAAGAAATGTTTTGCAGCTACAAAAATATAAAGACGTTTCAAAAGAACGGCTAGCGTGACTCGAAATATATACGTCCGACCTACAACGGAAAAAAAAAAGTTATTTTTTTCGATTTATTTATCCGTGAGCATAATTCATTATTACTTTTAAAATATAATAAGCGAGATGCGGTGGTTATGTAAGTAGTTGAAATAAGTATTTCTATGGACAAATCAAATGTTTATATTTAGAAGTAATTCTTTGTTTGGAAATTAATTAGGTCACGGGTCCGTGGGAATATGCGTTTAAAGTCTCATGACAGAATAGTGTCTCAGTTTACGAGACCCCTCTAAGAAAGACTACTGGCAAATCGCCACTTAAACAGAGCTAAAAACAGACCTTTGTTTTTAAGGTGTGCGGGTGTGATTGCACCCGTACAGCACCTGTAATTTAAATCGACGGGTGTGATAATCCACACTCGTACAACTTGGAAATCACTCGCCTAATAAAGAATAAAAAATATGTAATTTCAACCTTTTGTCAGCTCATTACATAATAACTTAAGTCTTCTATAAATATTTCAAACATAGGTCCTAGTATATTGACTTCATAACATATATCTATGATTTATCGAAAGGAAAAACAAATAACTGGTATTCGTCTTTGCTATGCTAATTGGGTATCCGTACAACATTTGATCAGTCTGTTACAATTCCGTTCGGTCATCCTCGATCATTTCCATTTGTGATGTTAAACAAGACATTCGGAAAACATCGGCCGATTTCGTTGTATCGGAATAATTAATAAAATAGCCGAGTTGTTCCGATATCAAACGATTTTTTGTAATGTAGATGGACAAAATTTAATTAAACAATATGGCAATTTTTCTCTCGCGGAAGTCGTTTCAGGCGTTCAATTTATCACTCACATAAGCATTTTCAGGCATGTGATCTATCACTCAACTGGATTTTTAAAAAACTAAGGTCTGTAACATATATACATATAAAGAGCAATGTTAAAACGTATCTACAATATACTGACTTGAAACAAATCAACAACTAAAAACTTGTTAAGTAAACACAAATTCAGTATATTACGGATGAAAAACAAATTTGTTATAAAAATTAGTTTTTCTTAAAAACCTAATAAGCTGTGGGTAGAATTGAAATGATTCCATCACACCCTCATTAACAAATACAGTATCTCTAACAGGCTGAAGGTGAGTACAATTAACTAAAATATGATGCGCCGTCAATATAGTTACAAAATGAAATATGATTAACATAAAAAGAAAATACAAAGAAAGTTCTTACCTTTACATTTCGAAACTTGACAGCAGCTTTTTTTCTGATGGGTACCGAAATGATATCTGCTTTTTTAGCATTCTCAAGAACGGGAGAATGTTTCGGGGAAATTTCCGCATCACTTATAGCTCTCTTTATAGAGACATTTCCATTCGAATTGTTCACGGGAATTTTAACACAGTTATCTGCCCTTTTATCACCAGCATTATCTGCCCTTTTTGTGTCCTCGAGAATAAGAATCTCATTTATATCTGCCGTCATTTTGTCTATACCGGCAGAAATTTCTAACGGGCAGCTCAAGTTTTCGTTAGAATCTTTTTCCCTGAACTTCTTCGACTGAATGTGTAAGTCCACCGGGTTATTTTCAATGATACATCCATAAACTTGATGCGTTTGATGATGCGGACTGTTACACACGGAATCACACGTGTTGCTCTCCACATCGGCGCTAACCTGACTCGAACGCTTACTACTACACGTCGCATCACTACACCCACCATCACACCCAAAACATACATCATTTAAATTACGATCGTCGGCGTTGTTTTTATTCTTCTGGTGAAACGACTGCTCACTTGAATCGTCCTTGTGTTCGTCCTCGCTCTTGTACTCCCGTATCGCCGTCCCCGGTCCCATGTATTTGAACGACCTCGGCGTCACGTCGTGAGGGTCAACTTGTTGTAGTTTAACGTTAGTTTGATGTTCGTCATGGGAACCATCTTTTATTGGCGACATTATCTCCTTCATCTGGCCTCGACTGTTGATTCGCCGATGACGGCTTTTTCTGGCACGTATTTTCGTTGGCGATGGAAGAACTTGCTCCGAGCTTGTTGTCATGCTTCCTTCAGTCTTTTGCGAGTCAGGACTGCAAATAGAAGAAAAAAATTAATATTTAAGATAATAATGCACAGGCAGATCCAGGCACCCCCGACCCACTCAGGTCATCAATAGTTTTCTTTCAATTATAATTTTTTTATTTTTTTTTATTCATACATCCCAACATATCTACATTTATTATAGATATGGCTCAACATATCTTGGTACATATCAAAGTGTTACGTCCTAGTACTACTGTCAAACTGGTACATAACACTTTTGATGTCATACGACATATTGTTTAGTGTAATTTGTTTCCAAAACAGGAAAACAATTCGTTTTATTTATTTTTGTTGTTGTTTGTTTTTTTCAAATTTAACTTAAAATTGATAATGGGTAATAAATAGGATTGTAAACTTGCTTCCATTTCACATCATGTTTATGTCCCTCGTGAAATAATTTTCATTGTCACTCACTAAAGTTCATGACAACTGAAAACTATTTCACTCAGGACATAAACATGATACATGTTACTAGTACAGTATAATCTCGATTTATCGTCCCCTCCACCGCCCACCCCCCGATTTAATGCCAACCTCTCGTATCGCCAACTTTCTTCCAAGTACCATTTGTTTTCTTTGTTAATTCCCTTTATTTAGCGCCACCTTCGCTATCCGCCATCTGCCAAACATGTTACAGTCCCCTCGATTGTTTATTGGCCTCAATTAAGCTCATCAGGAGTTGTTACTTTTGTTATTGTCTAATGATTGACAACACCACTGTGTTAGTTAGTTGTCATTGCAGTGATTCTGCAGTTCAAAGAAGTAGCGTTACAAGTCAAAAAGCCACTCTGATGATCATGTGACAATAATGTTTGGTGGCGCATCCTTGGCACCCTCACTTTAACGCCAACTCGATATAACGCCAAAATTACATTGGTACCACAGTAGGCAGTAAATCGAGATTATACTGTACGTGTATTAATTTCATTTGAATGTGGTACATGTATTAATATTTTATTATTCTAACACAGATTAATGGTTTTGAAATGAAATTGAAAATTCTTAATTTCTTTGTGAAATAATGCTAAATTTCTCACTTAGAGCCAAGTACATAAAGTTAAATTTTAAAAATAAAATCCTGCTTGTATTTGCATGTACAGATAAGTGATTTTTTGCTCAGATAAAATCAATAGCAGTTTATTATGTCTAAGTCACCATAATGACAAATTAATGATTTGAATTAAACTGGGTTTTTTGTTTTTTCACCAGGAAGACTATTCCATGCTAGGAATTTGGATTTTGGTTTGTTCATGGGGTGAGTTTTAAATCTCAGAAAGAACTTTTTATTTTCATAAACAACCCCTGCAATTAAGAAAATATTCACAGCAAAATAAATGCTGTGGAGAAATAGTGTCCACGGCAATCTTAGCGCAAAGTGTACTTTATTTTTTTTAATAAGAAAAAAATTAGTCTTTGACAAAAAAAAAGTGCAGTTTCAGGAGTTGCATAAGTAACTGAAATGTGTTTCAGAAGCAAATCTCAACTTTAATATGCACACAATTAATTATTAATTAACAATTACAGTTTAACATGTTATTTTATTTTTATCCATTCATTTTTTTTATTATTTCAATGTTTCATAAATGGATGCTTTTTGTTATTTTTAATTTTTATACTTCATTTATTTTTATGATTATTATTATTTTTTAATGCATTCAGGTGGAGTATTAAAAATCACACTTGGACTATAACCGAGGCACTTCGACCACTGATTGTTAATGTGGACTATCAACGGGGTGGAAAAACAGTCTTCAAGGCAGTTCATTTTGCAGGATATGTTGGTGTATTGACTGGAGTAAGACCTGTAAGTTAACCCTTTTGTGTTTATGTACAGTTGAACCAGTATATCTGTCACTATGTAGTTGGGAGGCTGGCTCACACTTGACTATCTGTCAAAATAACCAAATGCTTGACTTCTAATAGTCAATGATGAATAAATGAATGTGCTTTAGTGGTGTCATTAAACAAAAAAAACTAAATAAAAAAAAGTATACAGTCATGTCAATAATGCTACTACAATAACAGCTTTCTGTTCAACACTGCATCAATAAAAGTTTAAAATGTTTTTCATAATTGTTTTGTTTGGTTTTTACACATCAAAAATAGTTAAAGTTGATATCTGTTTAAAGACAGCCCCAGTACTGACCATAACCTTTAAGAGGAAATGATACTCTAGCACACAGTGCCTCTACATTTGGTAGCAATAGACTGGTTAACTAGGTGAACAACAGTGGCGTAACATCATTAAGTTCAACACTGAAACATATTCAGGGATGTAACAAAATACCGTCTATCACATTTGGACTACCCCTTTCAAAAATCCTGCATCTGTGTAGTTTTGCGTTCATGTATTGCAGTTTCCTGTTCTATACATTTACATGTTTGCAGCATCTTATTCTCAAATCTAGCCATAAACTTACACATTTCTGAAATATTCTAACTATTTTCTAATACAACTTTCAAGGACAAAGATAAAATAAATCCAGGAAAGCCACAATTTCCACATTAAAAACACATTTACAAAATGCTTTTACCTAATGAAACACATCATGTTAGAGTTCTATGTTGGTTTCCTGTTAAAAATATGATTTATTGTTTGATTTTGTTTTTCAGAAACATTTTACTCTGAGTATGAATGAAAGATTTAGTGCTGATGGAGGTTACCTAGGTAAATTTTTGTTCTACCAAAACTTTGGAAAATAATTCAGTTTGGCTACCTACTTTACAAATTGGGTTATAAACCAGTGTTGATCAACCTTTAAATGTAATTAGGCCACTTTACTCATGTAGGAATTTGAATTGGTGATGTCGCCATTCGGATATTTTACTTAAAAGAATTTGAAGAAAACATCCAAAAGAAATGAAAATAAAATAACTAATCATTAATAAGAGACAATCTGACGATATCGGGGATGGGGAAAAACAACATCTCAGAATGTTGCTAAATCATATTCTTACAATCTACAAACAAGTTATTTTGGTAGATTTGATTTAAATAATTGAAAAATATATATACCACTGACTTGCATGAGTCAGTTTATTGTGTCGTACATTAATCTAGTATAAGCCACTATTTGCTTCATTTATTGAAACAGTTCCAAATATAAAGTCATTTTATACTAATGGTAGAATGGAGATAAACATACTTTTAGAGGTAGGTTATCATGGATTTGAAACCCCTAAATGTTACATCTAAAACCACACACTAGCGCAATATAAAGTGGTTCCATTTGATACTTATAACTTATCCAAATCTTTTCCCACCCACTCATCACTGAAACACCAACCCACCTCAGAAATAATCACTCCTAACACCTTTCAGAACATGAACTCAGAGTATGTTTATCTCCTAATTCTATTTCAAACTACAAGCCAAGAATAGGTATTAAAGTTTAAACATTTTCTTTTAAATTGACAAGTTAAATTTTATTGTTTAATGAAAAACTTACTTTAAGATCATGTAAGTATAAATCGTATATGATTTATAGTTTCTAAAGATGTTTTGTTTTAATATTGTACTGATTTTAAAATCTGTATTTGTGTAAAATGGAGGTTTCTGTATTTTTGTAAAACAGAGGCTTCTGTATTTGTGTAAAATGGAGGTTTCTGTATTTGTGTAAATTGGAGGTTTCTCTATTTGTTTAAAATGGAGGTTTCTCTATTTGTATAAAATGGAGGTTTCTGTATTTGTATAAAATGGAGGTTTCTCTATTTGTTTAAAATGGAGGTTTCTGTATTTGTTTAAAATGGAGGTTTCTGTATTTGTTTAAAATGGAGGTTTCTCTATTTGTTTAAAATGGAGGTTTCTCTATTTGTTTAAAATGGAGGTTTCTGTATTTGTATAAAATGGAGGTTTCTGTATTGTGTGAAATGGAGGTTTCTGTATTTGTGTAAAATGGAGGTTTCTGTACTTGTGTAAAATGGAGGTTTCTGTATTTGTGTAAAATGGAGGTTTCTGTATTTGTGTAAAATGGAGATTTCTTTGTTTAAAATGGAGGTTTCTGTATTTGTTTAAAATGGAGGTTTCTCTATTTGTATAAAATGGAGGTTTCTGTATTTGTATAAAATGGAGGTGTCTGTATTTGTTTAAAATGGAGGTTTCTCTATTTGTATAAAATGGGAGGTTTCTCAATTTGTAGGTATTTTGGAATGGATACTTGGAAATCATGATCAGATGTGGATGGGTTTCCTAACACGAGCTGTGATGGAAAATGCAACTAGTTACAAAGATGCCTATCAGAAACTCTCAAACACAAAGATGCTGGCCCCAGCATTCTTCATATTAGGAGGTCTCAAATCTGGGGAGGTATGTAAGCTACTGCAAATCTAAGAAAAACATTTTATCCAAAAAATGAGATGAAATTAATATATATATTTATATATTAGTCTTCTCATTATTGCTACTTTCATAATTACTACATAATATTATACAAATATAAAAAAAGTATGAAGTGTTTCCATTTGACATTTATAATGTATTCAAATCTTTTCTCACCCACTAATTGCTGATACGCCTACCCCTAACCCACTACAAAACATTTGATCACTAACACAGTTTCACATTTTCATATTAGGTTATAATTATCCCCAACAAATCACAATATTCCACACTAGATAAACCTTCATAACTAAGTGTCAGAATGCAGTTTCTTATCTAGCTGTTTAAATATATTTGTATATGAACAGGGCAGTGTGATCACCCGATCACGCGAAGGTTCCCTCTATCCGTGGGAGATGAGAAACAAGACGGCTGGGGGCTGGTTTATCCTCGAAACAAACTACGACCACTGGAAGAATCCACTTCCAGTTGATGACAGACGCAACCCAGCTATCAAATGCATGAAGAAAATGACACAGAAGGTACAGATTGGTATTTTTTTGTGGTATCCATACTTGACAAGCCCCTTCAGCAGACACATTTGACTATTTCTCTTTCCAGCTAGTTGTCCAAAGGTCATGGGGTGTGCTGTTCTGTCTGGGGGAAATATATAATATATATATATATAAGATATTTTGCTGCAAAATGTGTATTTCATCTGAAGACCATGAGTTACAAACACTATCTTTGACACTTAATAACCACTGAGTAAACAATGTACTGGGGTTTTGGTAAATCTATACACAAGCCTTATTTAATAAACAGAATGGTATAATACATATAAAATCACAAGTATATTCATTTGAATATATGGTTGCCATTCTAACAAAAATGGCATGTTAAAAGTGCCAAAAAACCCAGCAATGGTTTCTTAAAACATTTTTCAATTGTAGGAAATATAGTCCACCATTTTGAATACATTCTGTATCTGTTTTCCAGGGTGTTTCCTTCCGAGGCATTTTTAATGTCTTGTCATCCAAACCGGTGCTAAATAAGGTTAGTAATAGTATTTTATTTATTTATTTTTATGTTGCCGTGTGAGACAGTGGTTCAGAATCTATCAGAGGCTGGCTTACACTGACTACATGTCCAAGTTACCAAATGTTTGACATCCAATTGCTGATGATAAATCTATCAAATGTGCTCTAGTTTTATTATTTTATTTTTTTGTCAAGCAAATGATATAGTCAGGCTGAGTTGCTAATAACAATGTCTTTCAAGTGACGCTTTTTGGTTTGTTTTGTTTAACGACACGACTAGAGCACATTGATCTATTAATCATTGGCTACTGGATGTCAAACATTTGGTAATTTTGACGCATAGCCAAGTGTGAGCCAGCCTCCAACGGGTTTTGATCCAATGTCATCCGCATGAGAGTCCGACTTGGTATCCTCCTGAGGTGTGATGGGTCATCAGATCAATTCCCATCATCAGATATATGTGGGCTATTTCCTGTTTCAGTCATTGATCCACTATTTGTGTAATTAAGGCTGTGGCATGTGCTATCATGTCTGTGAGAGAGCATATAAAGAGATCCCTTGATGCTAACCAGAAAGAATCTAGCCTATGTTGCCATAGTGGGTTTCCTCTGAAGACCATAAGTCGCATAATATCGTGTCTGATACTTAGTAGTCACTGAACTAACAATGTCCTAGGGCATCTTTAAACAAACAGTTCCTTTTTTCTTTTCTTTTTTTAAGTGAATCAAAATATACTCAAACAGAAAATTAAAGTATGCATGTAATCAATAGTCATTTATTTCATAAACCAGATGACATGGAAGGCAGAAATTCTGGAATTAGATAACCACACCATTTAGCTGTGTGTGTGTAGTAACGTCACAAGTTGCACAAATTTGCTGCCAATGGACCATTATGGTGACAACCCCATGAAACAAAAATATTTCAACACGCTTTCTTTGTTTTTTTGGTTGAGTATATTACACTATTCTTAGTTATCAATAATTTATTATCTCAAACCAAGTTTGTACAATCATGTATTTATATCTCAGATATGCCCTTGTTGATTTCTAGACTCATGGTTGGTACGTACTTGTATCAAATCTCAGTGAAGGCATGGGATTTTTAATCTAGATACCAGCTCTAATCCAGAGTGAGTACTCCACATGGCTGACACTTGACTGTCAAAATCACCAAAATAATGTTTGACATCCAATAGGTGATGATTAACAAATCATTGTGCTCTAGTGGTGTCATTAAACAAAACAAACTAAAAAAACAAAAGTGTGCTGGGGTGTCATTAAACAAAACAAACTAAAAAAAACGAAAGTGTGCTGGGGTGTCATTAAACAAAAAAAACTAAAAAAAACAAAAGTGTGCTGGAGTGTCGTTAAACAAAACATCTTTCTTTCTGATGATATTTTCTATTTCTTATATTTCTAGTTTTGTAATTCAGTCAAATCTCATTGGCTCGACATCAGATCGGTCGAAAACAAGGGTATACTCGTAACAAATGCGAAATCCCGATGTTTTTGGTTCAGTAACCCATTAAATTAGCTATAGATAGATCGAATAACTCCAGCGTCGAATATAATTTATTTATTGTATTGTATGTCTGTACATTTCCAGTGTCTCATTCAAATGTGTTTTCGTTGTGTAGTCACGGAAATATCTGATGTTGACCGGATGCTTTGGTCGAACTCCCATTTGGGTCGAATAATCTTTTGGGCCCCGTAGGTGTTCAAGCCAACGAGATTTGACTGTATATCACTTGACATGTTTGTTTTTTTACAGTTGACAACCTACTCTGCCTTGATGCAAGTTGACTCTGGCACACTGGAAACATGGTTACAGTACTGCCCTGACCCATGCTATCCATTCTAGAGAAGACATATTGTTTTTAATTTGTATTTTTTTTGTTAATTGTTTTATTGGTGCGAGAGTGTGACCTTGTTTTGATTTTAGCACGATTAATTTTAACAAAAAGTCAGGTTGAACGGGTATTTGTGTAATGCATTTAACATAGTAATGTTTTTTGATATTTGATACATTCTTGTAGAAGATTTAAAAAAAACTATTATTTACTGTTTTATTGTTCCTAGATGCCTTTGTTCATGATACTAAAAGTTAAAGAGTTGTTAATTATATATATAAAGTAGAGTCCAAATATTTTATGCAGTTAACAAGATTATTCCTTTATCATAAATGGTGATTTAAAATCGTGTTGTTATTCTTGTACTATCTGGTATAAAATCAAAGTACATTTATGAAACATTGATCACAAAAATCAGAAATATTCAGTATGGTAAAGAATTCTTTGACCCTGTAACCTGATTGTAAAAGATGCATTTGGTTCGGCTTACTTTGTGATCATTTGGTGATTATTTGACTAAAATGTTAAGATCTGCCATGCTTTTTGGTACTTTGTAAGAACAAAAATTGAGCTTTCAACATTTTCTTATGCAATTAACAGGACATTACAAAGAAAGAAAGAAATTCTTTGTATATATTTCCAAACAAAAATTGTGACTAAAAATTATATTCTCTTTGAGTGTACGTATGATTTAGTCACTAGGTACCGTTTCACAATTATTATTTGCTGCTCAACTGAGAGTGTAATGGTTAAGCTAGGATGATGAAACTTTCAGAAAACAAACTCCCCTATGTTCAGAACATATAAGAGCAGTGAAATACATCAAAAGTAATCAAAAAATGAAAAGTTATCTTTTTGGGGGTACACCCTGTAGCTATGATTCGTTCATAATTATTTATTTTAGATTGGATATACATTTATGTTGTTTCTTGCTATGATGGGTGCATAATTATACCGGTAATATTGGTTTGTGTTTTTATAATTCTGAAAAATCATTGTAAAATGTTTTATATATGAAATTGTGTATGTCTGTGAATGCTGTATAAGACATTGATTCTCAAGATCCAAAATTAGATATATGTCATATACAAAATTATCATATACATGCAACCCCTGCAATTAAGAAAATGTCCACAGCAAAATAAAGTTATGGCGAAATAGTGTCTATAGTATTTTCCATGGCAAGTTTAGCCTTCATACGTTTTCAACTCTGAGTTTGCCAAGGGAAAAAGAAATGCACCTTGAAATTTGTTTTAGTTCACAGCAAAAAAAGTGCCACAGAGAATGAAAAACTCCACAGCTATCTCCATGGCATTGCCGATTGCCATGGACAATAATACAAAAAGCAACTGGGGAAAACAATAAAATTAAATATTATAAACATTGCTATCTGTGATATAAATAAATTGTATTTGAACATGTGATGTATGCTGGTGCACATTAATTATATAATTATGTTCTAATTTTTAAAAAAGTGGTTTTACATAATTATTATTAAATAAATGTTTTTCTAATTTTTCACATTTTGTTGTGTCTTCATTTTATTCCTTAGAAGTTGGTGTATTTCTCAATTATTGAAATATCAGGAAGATAATTTTTTAAAAAGTACAATTTTTTATAACAAATAATTATATACGTCCTTGTAAATCTGATATTGGATTGTAATAATAAAAAAAATCCTTTTGGTTGGATTTATTAACCCTAAATTCACTGAAAAATCGGCATTATGATAGAAAACATCTAGTTGAAACGTAGTTAGCTATTTTAAATGCTACCATAAAAGGCTAAAATTTAATGGTTCCACCAGGTCATCATTTGTTCTGATACTGCACAATTTCCCTAACGTAATCAACAATCAGGGACATCAATCTTGGAGGGGGGAAGAAGGGCATCCCCCACAACAAACATTTTGGATGGGGGATGCCTTAATAATTAATCCTCCACTTTTTGCTTAGAAAAATTCGAAATTAAAATGCCAAAATAATAATCTTTTCCAGTATTTCTCTTAATGATATCAATTTAACACCTATCCATGTGGTTTTAGCGCAAATATACCGCAGTACGGGGGGAGGGTTAGTCTATCCAGGACATCAATCCTGAGGTTATGTGTGTCCCATCCCTCTCACTTTTTGGTTAGGAGGAAGGGTTCGTCTGTATCCCCCACCCCCACCTATTTGCAGGAAGAAATTGTCGCTCTTGTCAACAATAACAAAGATTGGCAACGTTTCTGTAAAGTTCACACCTCAGGTTTGTGGATTAGGCAATTTATCAAACTGAGCTTCATGTTAAATTAAACAATGCTTATATATATATATATATACGATTTCAGGCCTGTACGCAGGATTTTCTTTAGGTGGGGGTGCGTTTGTGAAGGCCCGAATGTTTTATTTTCGTTTTTAACGTTATTCTAGTAAATTAGCGTTTGCATTTACGGACCTCGACAGATTTAGGGGGGTGCGTGCGCACCCGTCGCAACCCCCCCCCCCTGCGTACGGACCTGGATTTACTGGAGAGATATTCGTCAGTTTGAAATATGTATGCAGAGAATATGTATCTTTTACAAATGAAGACTCAACGGTAAAACGATCAGGGTCACACATTTCCATGATTTGTCCTGATATTGCCATCTATAACAGCATACGATGACGCTTCTTTTCAAATGTCCCTACACGTGCAGAGCGATCTGCGTCCTTAAATATGAGGTCAAAAAATGACTGCCTATGACAAAACAAAGTGATATCATTCATTATCATTTTTCTCAGTTTGGCTTCAATTTTATCATTTTGTCTTTAACGTCTTCAAATATTTATTTTAAAAAATATCTAATGTTAGATCTATTTCCTAAAAGTAAACACAAAACAAATTTATATTAACTATGATTATTGTATTAAGGCATTTAATGAAATCGTTTTGTCTGACAGGTACCATAATAATAAACGATATAAATGTGACAGCCCTATTGTAAATACATGTTTATGCAATTAACTTGTTATTTGGGAATGTAAAGTTAAGTATCCCGGAAAATAATAGGTGGTTTTGATGAATCACTGTAGCCTTGAACTGGTCATCATCTGATGGTAGGACTTCTGTACGAACCCACGGCATGACCAGCTATTAATAGTATCAATGGTATCACGAACTGGTAACAATTATTTGTTCATTACAATTGACTTTCTAACCATAAATTTCCTGAAACGATTCGACAATTTCCTGGGTTTGGAGGTTTCGTCTCATTATTTCACTGGACACTTCAGGGCCGTACACTGATGAAAATCTTAGGGGCGGGGCACACCTTTTTATAAACAAATTTGTGACTAGTCCGAGCTTGCTATTTTCTTTAGTAAAAAAAAAGAGATGAGATTCCCGAAGGGTACGGCCCTGCACTTGAAATTTTATTTATTTGATGTAAAGAAAATACCAGTTAAGCAATTATACCACAAATTAGTGCGACTTTGTTGTTGAGTTATTTTATTTTTTAAATTTTTTTTAATATTTTAAAAACAAAATTGGGTGTGGGGGGCGGTTGTTTTGTTTAACGACACCAGTAGAACACATCGATTTATTAATAATCGGTTATTTGATGTCAGTAATTTCGTTATTTTGACAATTACTCAAGTTTGATCCAGCCTCCAGCGGGTTTTGAACCACTGTCATCAGCTTGAGAGTCCGATGTTCTACAGCTGAACCACCGAGGCGCACAAGATTTGTTTGAATAATAAAATATGAAGATGCATGGTGCCTGCACCGCTACTACACTCTGCATTGATTTGTCAATGACTGTCTCTTACAACCTTATCATAACCACATGGAGACAGGGCCCGATTTATAAGGGATCAAAGGGGGAAACAGCCTGCACGAAGAAGGCCTCGTAAGTTGGATAGCTTCTGTGCAAGATAAGATAAGATAAACTTTATTGCATGTTTCATTCCAACTCGGGAAATTTGAAAACTACAATGAAAACCCGTGAATGACCACCATAAGACGGCAGTAAGCACTAATAAATCACCGGGGTTAGACATCTGGCTTTTTTATCATGTAGAATTTTAATAAAACTCCTGCCCATTCACTCGCTGCATCTGTACGACTATTGTGTTATTTCACATATATCATAAACCTGGTCAATATTTCCACCCAAACAAATATTAGGCTAAAATCAGTGGCGGATCTAGGGGTCAGGGGATCGGGCCCCACCTAAATTTTGTGATTTTTTTTTTTTTTTAGATTTATTATTATTATTATTTTAACGTTAAAGAATCGGCATCATATTATTGACCCGCGGGGCTCCCCCCCCCATGGACTTTCTGGATCTGCCACTGAATACCTATTTAATATATCTACCAAATAACTGAATATGACCAACAAACTAGTCTAGATCTACCAGTTGGATATACAAGTTAAGATGGCACAGACTGATAT
>JAULBS010114247.1:0-14779 GCA_032355785.1 Symmetromphalus regularis | reverse complement strand
CTGCATATAGGTCCACTGAGAAGGATCGATCCGACGACCGACCGGTTCACAGGCAGACACGCTACCATTTGAGCTACGTCCCGGTCCTTCAAACAGTGAAAACAAGGAACGGTTGGTTATACTTTGTACGTATATCAACATAAACATGTAAACTGGAATATGTTTTATGTACTTTTTTGTGGCACAGTGCACTCGGTCACACAATTTATTCACAGAACTTGATATGGCGGTTAGTTTTCATATAACATGAAAAAAGAGACGAATGCCTTTTAAAAGATAAAGTACTTCTACATTATACATAAATAAATAATACTGCATCAAAGAGAGGCTTTTAGTTTTAGGAGATTCTACACATGCAGGGTTTAATATTTAAATAAGGAAAAAGCAGACAAGGTAAAGACAGTTTATTTTTTATGGTCACGTTTTCTATTTTATTGATGCAATAACTCGTATACAAGAATTAGTTAAAATTATTATTATATACTGAACAGCAAAAGAAATGCAGATATTTGTTTAGACCCAGTTTAATCCGACTAGTCGAAAAATTCATAAAACGCATGTTGCGTACACTTTACACTTCTATGCACATGCCTCCAGTAAGCAAAACGGTAAACGACAAAATATGTGAACTTTTATTGAATCAGACATTGCAAATTAAATTTGCATCTCTTTTGCTGTTTTGTATGTATAGTTACAATCTTTAAAAAAAATAAAAATAATAAAAAATTGATAGAAAACAAAATTATATAATGTTTATTATTACTCTATGAGGAGAGTTAATAGTTTTGGCACAAATTATCTCCCCTGACATAAAGACAGAAACCCGTTTAATAATGGCTTCTGATAATTATATTCTCATTGCTTAATATGATACAGATTGATCGCTTTAAACTGTCAATTATTGCCCTACTACGTAAGCACGAATATAGGCCCTTATCGACTGTGTTAGTAAAAGCAGCATATGTTACTAGCAGTGCCCAATTTCCCCCCGAATTATGCTCAAAATCATGTTGGTTTTTGAAAATTATGTTACTTTTTATAAAAGTAGTCTTTTAAAAAACCCGCAAGAAATATTATTGTTAGTAAAGCCATTTTGTTGCCTGTAAAAGCGGGAACTGGCACTGAGGCAATCTTTACCTCCTGTGTGTCTAGTCCTCTAGACGACGAACGACAGTAACCTTTTTTCCCCTTCCCCAGACGAATTAAAATAGAAAAAAACCATGGACAGAACTTGAACATAATCAATCTTAATCTTAGACACCAAGCATGTCATGACTCTGGTATGTTCCCTTCAAAAAAACTAAAAATATGCCCATTATGTTAGCAGTGCTTCTTTTATTAAAAGTGCAAAAATTATGCTCGTTTTACCAAATTACGCCAAAAATTATAATTGATACGCTCACAAACATAGACACTTACTATACAAGAAAGCTTGATTTTATTTATTATTATGCTTGACCAGTGTAGTTATCTGTGTATTATCAGCCAGCGCGGAGTGGGTGAGGGGCGGTGATATAACAACCCTCATTTTAGGGGACAATTAATTTAAAAAAAAAAAACTAAAAAACAATTTGCTGAATAAAAATATGTTCAGGCCCCGTGACAAAATAAAGTGGTCGAAATCCGAAGAGTTTTCAAAGTATAAGGGGGTTCCTGCAGGAATGCTGCTGTCCTTCGGTCACCTACTTTTCAGTGCCCCTATGCCCACCCCCATTGTTTTCAAATGTACTCCACGGGCTACAAAGGGATATCATATCAAAACGAAACTGGCTTTCATTATTGAAAAAAGAAAATGCATTAATAACAACAAATAAAAATATGTAATAGAAATCAATCTAAATGCATTTCTAAACAAAATCGTAGGTTTTTTCTACGAATACGGCGAATGAATGATAAGCTTGTCATTTTTCATTAGTACGTCCATAAACCCAGGGATTTACTGGACTAACAAAACCTGCATAAAGGACGAAAACGTCACCTGCACCCCCAAAATCAGAGACACTGCATCCCATAGGACTCCTATAAAAATGTGAATACTGTTTTGGTTATATAATCAACTAAGTCATGAATAAACAATAGGGGTAGGGTGCAGGGTGCAGGGTGCACTGGGACATATTAGTGCCATAAAAATAATTCACTTATTCAATATAAAACAAATAAAAATATGACAAAATAAATATTTTTTTCTTAATGCTAAACCTGTTTTCCGCAACTCTTGACTAAATTGTCGACCCTTAGTTTTTAGGTTGGGACCAAATACCTTATTCAATCATGATATACTAATATGAGAATACGCGCCCTCGCACGTACGCACACACACACATACACACACTCACACATACACATATATACACACACACACACATACGCACACTCACACACACACACACATACACTCAAACATAAACATATGTAAGAAAAATCTATGTAAATGCATATGGACACACGCATGAACACACACACACACACACACACACACACACTCTATCTCTCTCGCTCGCTCGCTCGCTCTCTCTATCTCTCTCTCTCTCTCACAGATAAGTCAAACACACACACTCTTCTCACATACGCATGCACGCACGCACGAACGCACACACACACATGTATTAAATCTATTATATCCAGTTCCTTCCTATTCTATTTTACGGACTAATTTCTATATATGCGCTTGTTTGGATGTTATAAATTCTAAAAACACGTGACTTACGTTCACAGGTGGGTAACCTGTAGACGTCTGGCGGTATCCATGTGCCGTTTTCGGAGCAGATGAAAAGTGTATTTGGTCCCACCATCTCGAAGCCGTACACGCAGGCGTAGATAAATATGTCCATGTACCTGTACGTCGTGTGTACGGGAGTGATCTTAGTCAGAATGGAGGATTCTGGCTGCGGGCAGGTTATAACTATAAAACAGAACAATATGAGCAAAAGTGATGAGTGAATAGAAAAGGAGAAAAATGATTAATTTTCACATCCTTCCACTCGGTAAAAGGTAAATTTAAAGAATCGATAAAAATGGGGTGTCCTGACCCCCTGGAACCCTTTTGATCCGCTACTGAAATGTCACAACCAAGATCAAGGACACAGAAAGTAGGTCTTGGCACCGTGAAGGCCTCCTTACTAGTTATATATACTGAAACACTACGAAAACGCAACATTTTTAAATTTCATTTTGGGTGATGCGTTTTCAAATCACACTATAATAAGAATCTGATGTAATCACTTCTCTTTGCGGACGGAACATGTTGTTTAATATTGCAGGTAAACCTGTCGACCAAGGGTGACAATCACGTCCTGGAAGTCGAAGGCAGGAACTGGGGGGCTTCCTGAAAGTGGGGGAGAGCGGAGCCGGGGTTATGGTGGAGGCATTATTTTAGGAATACTGTCAAAGGGAATATGTGACCCCCCCCCATCCCATAAGGATTGACGGCCTGATATCAACAGTTTATCCACGCACACAAAGTAACAATGTGCTGAAGAAAAGAGCTCGTTCATACAGGCAAACAATTAAATTGAGACCCTCTTGTAACTATGGACCAAGACGTAGTTCAAGAGGTAGAACGCCCGCCTTATGTGTGATGGGTCGTCGGATCAATAGCCTTCACCGGACATATTTGAGCCAATTGTTGACCGGACACATTTGAGCCAATTCTTATTAGCCATTGGTCCACAACTTCCTTGGGTTAAGGATAGGCTATCCTTCGTGGTCGCTATGTAGCAATTTCACTGACTCCAAACATTTACATTAGCTTTAACATGAAGCGAAAAAGTCGTGTACCTAGCAATTTCGTCTTGAACGCAGGCAGTGGTGGATTCAAAAAATCCTTTTATGGGGCCTCTAAAGAATCCTCGTAATTTTTAACGTTAAAAAAAAAATAATAATAAAAAAAAAAAAAAAAAAAAAAAATTAATTGCGAAATGTAGAGGTTCGGGGCCTGGCCCCTTGGGCCCCCGCCTTGATCCGCCACTGGCAGGGCTGGTATAAAAAAGCCGAGATGTGTGATGTCCTGGCTGGAGGAAAGCTAATATAAAATATGTCTTGCTACTGATCGTAAAAGTGTAGCCTATGTATCAATAACATCTGAAGATTATCCAGTCTGTGAGAAAGCGAATATAAAAGATCCATTGATGCTAACCGGAAAGAAAAGCATATACGGCGGTAGGGAATTTCCTCTAAAGACAATGAGGTGCAAACCCCATAAATTATGTCTGACACATAACAGCCGGTGAATTAACAACGTGCTGGGCTGTCGTTAAACGACAAATCCTTTACTAACACACGGCCGTTATTACTTATTATTTATTCTTCTCTAATCTCACGATACAGTTGATTGAAATATATTTTATTTGTATTGGATGTGTGATGTCCTGGCTGGAGGAAAGCTAATATAAAATATGCCTTGCTGCTGATCGCAAAAGTGTAAAAAGTAAAGTTTGTTTTATTTAACGACGCCTCTAGAACACATTGATTATATATTTTATCATCGGTTATTGGACGTCAATCATATGGTCATTCTGACATATGTATTTAGATGAAACCCGCTGCCGCCATATAGGCTACTCTTTCCGATAAGCAGCAATGGGTCTTTTAAATGGATGTCACTCTATTAAAGAATATTTGTAAATGTTTGAATATAATTATGAAAACATTTGTATCCTCATGTTAATCTGTATTATTCATATGTATAATTATGTTACTTATCAAAATATATTGTACATACTGATACCATGTGCTCATGTATCATTGTATGTGATCTGAATAAAAATAAAATAAAGATCTGTTCTGTTCTGGGATGATAAATTTATCACATGAGTTAGCACATTAAAGCAGCTTAATAATCAACGTGCTAGGGTGTCGTCACAAAAAGTAACCCTATACTTTATATTGTACCTTCTGGTGGTGGTTGTATTTATTTTCATTCTTATATCCAATTAATGTTCAAGCACGCTGTCCTGGGTACACATAACTCAGCTTCCTGTGCTGCCTCTCCAGGTTAGTGTTAGTAGGAGACACGAAACCCGCTGCTTTTCTTTAAACAGCAAGGGATCTTTTATATGCTCTATCCCACAGACATAATAGCACATACCACGGCCTTTGTTAAACCAGTTGTGGACCACTGGTCGATGTACGTGGTAAAAACCTACCCACTGAGCCTTGTGGAGCACTCACTCTGGGTTGGAGCCGATACTGAGATTAAAAATATCATACCTCGACTGAGATTTGATCCCAGTACCTACCAACCTCGAGTCCGATAGCTTAATTGTATCTACTAACCGTTGCGGAGATGACACGTTGTCGGACACAATCTGAGGATTTTCGAATTGGAGCAGTGGCCGCGAATGGCAAACCAACGGCAATTACAGTTCGTGTCATTACTCGTATTGACCATCTGACCTTTATTGTAAGAAACAAACACATCATATTTACATTCCATTTTACTTTTCATCTAAACTATTACATTTTATATTACATTTAATACTTTATATTTTAAAACATTACATTTTACATTACATTTAAAGCGTTACATTTTACAACATTACATTTAAAACATTACATTTAAAGCGTTACATTTTTTAACATTAAATTTAATACATTATATTTTAAAACATTACATTTAAGATATTTTATTTTACAACTATATTTAAAGCATTACATTTTACATTACACTTAAAACATTACATTTAAAACATTTTTATAAAATTTACATTACATTTAAGGCGCTATATTTTACAACATTACATTTAAAACATATTTTAAAAATTACATTTTACATTATATTTAAAGCGTTATATTTTACAACATCACGTTTAAAACATTACATTAAAAACATTACCGTACATTTAAAACATATTTTAAAACATTACATTTAAAGCGTTACATTTTACAATATTACGTTTAAAACAATACATTTAAAACATTACATTTAAAACATATTTTAAAACATTACATTTTACATTACATTTAAAGCGCTACATTTGTTACACTATCAAATCTGAAATCTTTATTGACATTGAGCTGTACAGCTTATCTGTAAAATGCACTATAAGCGCAAATGTCTGGTGTTCTTTAAGAGATTATTGTGCCTTTTATTTTCACAAGGTGGTACTGTAAGAACTTTTTGACTACGCAGTTTATGTACATGTACTTGTAATAAGAAAGAAGTGCTTAGACACTTTGAATCCTTGCGCTTTTTTTTTTCTTCGATATTTTTAGTTGCAAAAGAAAATAATTTTCGTGTAAGGGAACTCTATAACTCGGTGTAATAAATAGATTACAAAACTCGATCCCTTAGAATACTGATTATATTACAACTCGTGTGTTTTAAATCACTTTCGCTCGTGATGTACGAATGAAATATATTCGGTATTCTACGACATCTCATTATGTAATCTTTATTTACTGTATACCATGAACATTACAGTCAATGATGTCACACGCTATATTTAGTTTTAAAATGACATCTTTTAAGCTCCACTTACTATCGCATACGTTTGGTGTTTGACAGGAAACGGGGCACATGCACATCATATATCCTGGACTGCTGAGACATTTGTTTCTTCTTGCCCACTGCGGGCATTCAGGTTTTGTGTCTGTGCAGTTACTCAGAGCTAAAATAGAATCAAAGAAAAAGGTACATAGGCATGCTTATTATTACTTTTTAAAGACAATGGTTACAATTACAAGGAATTATGTTGCTGACCTTTTAACAGGTGCGTACGTGAGTTTCATGGGTCAAAACATGTGTTTTATTGTCAAAGGTGAAGAGCACGCCCCTTACCCCGTATCTAACAGACTGTCGGGTTTTAAATGCCTCCAGGAGCGGCACAGTGTAACAAAGATAGTGGTACGGCTCAAAATTGCCAAAGGAACCCAAGCGGATCCGCTGAAGAACTGTACTTATGCAGAAATAAGAAATAATAGAAAAAAAAGTGGTACAACCGATCTCTTTAAAAAGTGGCCGAACCGTCTGCGCCGCCACTGGCATCTGAAAGCTACACAGACAACAAGGCTTCGATTTGGCAGCCAAATAATCTATTATAATTACCTTTTTGTGACAATTAGGCCTACTCTTCTATTTTGCTTTTGTGTGTGTCTTTGTGTATGTGGTATGTGGTATGTGTGTGTTTGTGTATGTGTATGTGTTTGTGTATGTGTGGTGTGCTTGTGTATGTGTATGTGTTTGTGTATGTGTGGTGTGCTTGTGTGTTTGTGTATGTGTGGTGTGTGTGTGTTTGTGTGTGTGTGTATGTTTGTGTGTGTGTGTATGTTTGTGTGTGTGTGTATGTGAATCTAATTGTGTGTGTGTGTGTGTGTTTGTATGTATGTGTGTGCTTGTGTATGTGTGGTGTGTGTGTTTGTGTGTGTATGTGTGTGTATGTAAGTGTGTGTGTGTATGTATGTGTATGTAATTGTGTGTGTGCATGTGTATGTAATTGTGTGTGTGTGTGTGTGAGTGAGAGAGTGTGTGTGTATGTGTGTGTGTGTGTGTGTGAGGGTTTTGAGTGTAATATAGTTGTTAATGATAACAATTTCCCTTTTCTAACCTTCATAATGTTTTCACCGGATATTATTTGAAGAATGACACTTTAATGCAACAATATAATTATTAAAGTGTCATATACTTACCCGAGGAGAGCCTGACAGCAGAGAGAACGAATAAAACTGAAACACAAAACGACAGGTAATATTAAAAATATATTACATTAGCCTTCTCTGCTGAAATGAAATACCATCCCTCAGTTTATTTTTACTTCTAAATTTCTCAGTATGTATCCAACAGCGATAGATTCGTCTTATATGCGTTTACATTATGTCAAAGTATGTATTCAACACCGATATATTCGTCTTATACGCGTTTACATTATGTCAAATTATGTATTCAACACCGGAACGTTCGTCTTATGCGGGTATACATTATGTCAAAATATGCATTCAACAGCGATACGTTCGTCTTATGCGGGTTTACATTATGTCAAAGTATGCATTCAACAGCGATACGTTCGTCTTATGCGGGTTTACATTATGTCAAAGTATGTATTCAACATCGGAACGTTCGTCTTATTCGGGTTTACATTATATCAAAGTATGCATTCAACAGCGATTCGTTTGTCTTATCCGGGTTTACATTATGTCAAAGTATGTATTCAACAGCGATACGTTCGTCTTATGCAGGTTTACATATGTCAAATTATATATTCAACAGCGATACATTCGTCTTATACGCGTTTACATTATGTCAAAGTATGTATTCAACAGCGATACGTTCGTCTTATGCGAGGTTACATTATGTCAAATTATGTATTCAACAGCAATACGTTCGTCTTATATGAGTTTAAATTATGTCAAATTATGTATTCGACAGCGATACGTTCGTCTTATACGAGTTTATATTATGTCAAAGGTTGTGGTATGTGATATCTTGATAGAAAAAGTTCTTACTAAATGAAAAGATGGAGATGCCTGGGTTTTTAATGTTGACCATGTGTTGTAGACACCGTATGCGTGATTCCTAATAGCCGATGACTAAATAATGTTTTTGATGTCGATATTTCCAAATCATAATTGCAGTGTTAATTACACACCCTACGCCAATGCGAACTTTCGCAAACCACGCAACAATTTTTCAATGAGTTTTCTTTATAGTCTAAACTTTTAAACATTACCAATAATAGTCCATCTAAAATTGTACCAGAGCATTTTATGTAAGAAATGTTATTGTTTCCCCTACAATATAATCAATTAATATAATATATGTAAGTGAAGATTTATTTTAATGTTATATGCATTATCTATTGTATTATTGCATAAGGGCCGCTTTCCATTAACGCGATTTCGCGCGCGAGTTTATTGATTTAGCGCATATACATAGTACCGTTTCCATAAACGAGTTTCCGTGCGCTGGCTTCAGAGCCCTGAACAAAAATAGTTCGATGAGCGATTTTTCAGCGATTTTTTTTTTTTCAGCGCTTTTATCCGCACATATATACATATCTCTTCTGGAGGACTGGGAGAGATTCTGAAGTATTCATGGTGTTATTCAGAATTAATTTCAATCTCCTTGACAAGGTAATAAAATATCCCGTTTTCTTCTTCTTTTTCTTCTTCTTCTTCTTATATATATTTTTAAATTATTATTTTATTTTTGAATTAATATAATAAATTTGTTGGGTTTTTTTTTTTTATTATTATTATTTTATTTTATTTTGCAATATTTCAGGAACATTACAGTTATAGACAGCGGCGGATCCAGAAAATCCATTTAGGGAGGGACCAATAATATGATGCCCATTCCTCGGATTCTTTAACGGTAAAAATAAATAAATAAATAAATGAATAAATAATAATTTCGCCACTGGACATTATTCACTATTGGTTAAGATTTTATTTTTACGCCATCCTTTAAATATTATTGTTTCTGTTTAGTTTTATTCTATTTTTGCCAAAATGAACCAACAACAGCAACAAAACAGCAAATGACGAATATTGTATATGTATTATATTTAATGTGAATGACGGTCATGTAAAACATTGGAAATGTCATAAAAGGAATTACAGTGCTTGACATTTCATCAATTAATATTATATTTTAACAATAACCTTCAACCCTTTCCTTCATGGCCCGCTGAGTGCATTTGAATGTGTGACTTGGGGAGGGGGGGGGGGCTCAGTAAAGTAGGTGGCCGAAACCCAGGAGCGTCTCTGCAGGGACCCTCTTATACTCGTAAACTCTTTATATTTCGAACACTTTATTTTGTCACCGTCTGAAAATATCTTTGTTCAACCAAAACAAAATTTAGTGATTTTTAAAAAATTATTTGTAATCTCCTAAGCGGTCCCTGCCTTTATTCAGGTTGCACACCAACTCTCGCGTCACTTCTCTAGGGAAACGTAACATTGTTATATTATTAATCATAATTGTTGTTTTCATATTTCGTCTCATGGTCGCTTATTACAGGGCTCGCGGAGTACATTTGAAAGTGGGGGTGGGGGGGGGTGTCACTGAAAAGTATGTGAACGAAAGGAAGCAGCGTTCCTGCTGGTACCAACTCATATTTCGAAAACATTCCGGATTCCGGAATTTTGTCAATGAGCCTGAAAATATTTTTATTCAGCAAAAAAAAAAAAAGTGATTTAAAAAAAATTAGTTGTACCCTAAAAGGTAGAAAGGGGCATAGCCCCGCGCCCCTCCTATTTCGCGGTGGCTGTATTAGTTATCAACAGTTTTCTGTACATTATTCATTCTATACAGATAATTATAATGACAATAAAAAAAAAAAAAATTAAAAAAAATTATGAATCAATGCTGTTGCAGGCGCGATTCCAGCAATTGTGAACTTTGCGAGCACTGAAGGGTTTACACAGGAAAAATGTTCATTGCCCGAATATTAGGGGCGGTGGGGCGTGCGCATGTGTTGTATTTGTGTTTTGCATGAGGCCCGAATTTTTTTATTGTTCGTTTCACGAACACGCCGAGCCTACATTTTGCTAAATTAAAATAAAATTAAAAGTTAAAGTTCAGATTTATTTTAATTCCGCCGACTATCCTGAAGGCTAGAAAAGAAAAAAAAACCTGCACCGGGATTTAAACAAAAACATTAAATTTACACTCTGAAATTGAATAATTTCTTTTCATAGAGATGAATATAGAAGTATGCAGGCATATGACCAGTTAAATGAGTAAAATTCGTAAATTTAATTTTTTACCGAATTTAATTCAACCAACATTTCGTTACTTGTTTTCCGCCCAGCTACCCTATTAAGGGGACGAATGTTTGAGAAATTAAAATTAAAAAAAAAACTTTGGCCTAAGTAAAATATATAAAATTATAGAATTTCCGACATTCTGTCTTTAAATAAAATACAGGGAGGGAACTAACTGTCGGTAAAGCGTTCACCAGAGGTGCTTTGGTCATACAGTAGTCAACACAATGGGATTGGTGGTGGTGGTGGTGGTGGTGGGGGGGGGTTAAACCACCCCATTGTTTTTCTAAGAATCGATTTATAACGTCGTGTATAAAACGACGAAATCAGCAGAAACGGATACTTATTTAGATTCCACATAGTTCCCCACATAATTTAAATAGTATTGCTTGTATCCTCCCTGGAAAATGCCTTAAAAGGGGGGGGGGGGAATCGCCAATTGAACACCCACTTTCCTTCAAATTTGTGTCCGCGCCTGACATAGGATCGAACCCCTACTGCGAATAGGTGTACTGCCATCCACCCAAGTTAACCACGAAAGGTATATCAAAGGTTGTAGTATGCATTTTCTTGTATCTGGGAAAGTGCATATAGTTTTATGAGATCCCTTGTTATGGGTTTCCTCTGAGGACCACTCGTCACAGTTAACATTCAAAAGCTAATTATAATTCAATTAGGGGATAACTACACTGTGTTTCGTCGTTAACAATATGATTTTACCACAAAATTTGTATTTTGGGACGAGACGAAGTCGATTTCTTAAAGCAACACATTTTGTGGGAAAATCATTTAGTTAACCATGAAACACAGAGTAGTTATCCCTATTCTAATAAAACAATTGTCTAAAATTTACTTAATATTATTTAACTGGTTTATTTTTGTAGAAAATATATCATTTTCATCAACAAAACGACAATGCTAAAGGCCGTATTCCACTGAAGAGCGGTGACGAAAAACTTAGGCCGGCTTCAGAATGAGCTAAGTGCCACCCGGAGCCGACATTAAGTAGACTGGTATTTTTTCATTCCTTATCATATATGTAGACAAAAAAAGTTTGGTAATCAGGGATCTCGTGCTGGCTTTGCCAAATATAGGAGTCAAAACATGCCACCCTCCCTTATGAAAAATGCGTTTCTTTTAACAGCTATTTTAGTAGATCTGAATACTATTTTAAATGGTTATACAAGCATGAAATTTGATAAGAATGATCTCATTGGGTCATTCTTCAAATTGAACCAGAGAGCGATTGGAAATTCCAATATGGCTGTCATTTTCCAAGATGCCTACGAAATTATCCAAAAGTCTATTTTCGACATATATTTTGATAGTGTTATCTCATTTAAGTGATGTCGATGCCTGTTTTATATATTTAAGGGTATGCTGAAGTAATTTCTGATATTTAATATACTATAAAATGTTTACCATGTTTTTAAATGGTCACCTTATTCCTAGGAATTTCTATTTTCAATACTCAAAATGAATGATTACATGTAGGCCGGGGGTCAGATCCACGTGCACCACCACCCCCCTCCCCCCACACACAACACTGCTACGCCATCGTTTTAGAAAACCCTAAGATGTCCTATAACGAAATCAACTGGTAACAGTAAAACATTTGGAATCTACTACCCAAATTTTACCAATATTGGAAGGTACCCTAAAAACGTTACGTTTTTGACGACGTCATGCAAAAATCTGAACGCTCACTATTCTCTTCACCATGATGCTAACAAATGGTGTTGGAGATAAGTATTATATACCAAATGAAAGGTTAGGATCTGCTAGTTATTATTGTATATAGTACTATAGAATTGGTGCAGTTAATTTATGACTAAATAATCATTAAAGAACCACACCGCATTTCTTATTTTGGCAGCCCATAAAATACCTCAATGTTTATGATATTTTCTTTTTGACAAAAGCACATCAACTGTAACTTATATATTTGCTGGCTTCTTTTATTCTGCATTATCATAGCTTTCATTTGACACGAAAATCAGCCACCTAGCATTAAAACCTAATGAAATATCATATTTTGAACATTAAATATGTTAAACATTGTTTTCATGATTTAATAAGGTGACCGACTATCTTGAGCTATAACTCAACCAATTAGTAAAATATCATTACATGTGATATACCTTACAAATATGCAGCATATTAGCCATCTGTTAAAACATATTTGAGTAAAATATTGACAATAGTGGCAAAGATATGACCACTTATGTATCTCTACCCCCAAAATTAAAAATACAATGAACTGTGTTATAAAGATTTATAAATACACTTTTACTTAATTAATCTATACCAAACTTGGTGTACATAACCACCGTGAAATACGAAGCAATATAATTGTATATAATGTTATGTGCTTACTTGCAAGTTAATACAAATTGTCATTTTAAAGCAAAATAATGTTCTATTGTCTTTTCCGATTTAATAAGGTGAGTGTCTATATTTACTTATAACTCAGCTATATTTTAAAATATGCCTCTATGTGACATATCATACCAAACAACTGCATATTAGTCATCTTTTAAAGAAGATCTGAGTAAAATCATTACAACGATATAGTTATTTATTTATCCCTACCCCAAAAATGAAAACTACTAACAGATGTGCAATAAGGATTTATAAATAAACATTTATTTAATTAATCTACACCATTAATGGTACACATAATTAGACATTTGGATAAATCGAAAAATAACGCTTATACTAAAAACCAAAATTAGTTACATTGGACTGAAATAAGTCCAATAATGTTGAAAAATCGGTAAAGTTATCGACCACGGGAATCATTTTCAATGATCCGTTTATTTAATTTCGTAGTTTTTTTATTTATTTATTTTTTTATCTATCCAAATACATTTAAAAGTTAAAACAAAAAATTGCAGATTGCACTTTAGTTGATTTTGTCTGGACGTTATCAGTTAAGATACAAATTACTTTCCTCAATTATAAAACTTAATAGAATACACGAGAACGAGACATTCACGAAAACAGTAAATACGAGGCTAAGTAGCAGCAGAAGTTCACTTATTAGGGAAGGGAGGCGGGGCCTTTTTTCAGTTGGAGGCTACGTTGCCATTAACAGCGGACGTCTACCGTGCGTTACACCACGGAATGTATCCAAAGAAAAGTAAGGTTATATGCAAGTTGTATCAGCATTATTTATTTACCAGCTCATCGGTTCAGCAATAAATAACAATGAGAAAGTAGTCAGGGAGCCAGTGTAGTCACGTGGAAATTGTGTGATGAAAGCAAACCACCTGTTTAAATATATTGGGTATATCATATCTTAAAAAAAAAAAAAAATAAAATAAAAAAATAATTGGCACTCTGAGAAACTGCTATGATGGCCTTCAGAGCCGCCATTTTGAATATTTAATGAGGAAAACCCAATCTGTCCACAGGTGTTAATTTTATTCAATTAACTTTGTAATAAATTATGTGTAATTATAGGTTTATGTTAATAAGTTGAAGCAATTTAATCAGTTTAAATACAATAATAAGATTTGATATATATTTTTCTTAAATGGTTAAATACTCAACAAAAAAAGAAAAATATACACATTTTGAACAATGATATTTTTACAATAGCCTTCGAAGGGATACATTGGAAAACATATCAGCATTTCCCCCGACCACTTCAAACGTTTACAGGAATATTTTTTTTCATTTGGTTCAAATGTCAGGTTTATGGTCTGTAAAATCTAAAATACGTGGTTAATAAGTGCGTTTTCACTCATTTAGAGTGATAAGTATCCATGATATAAAAAAAAAAAAATTGAGCATCATATCGATTTTCAGAGTTTGATTCCTAATGTGACACTGTTGACGTAACATAATGTTTTACCGTTACCCTTGTACCAATTTACATGCTTAATAAACAAATAAACGCTATACCAATCACAATTACTTGAATATTAACTGCGTATCTCGCCAAGAACAGAGAGCGGGATCTAGCTCATACGGTAGCGTGTCTGCCTGTGAACCGATCGGTCGTCGGATCGATCCTTTTCAGTGGACCCATATGCAGTTTGGGCTATTTTCCGTTCCAACCAGTGGTCCACAA
>JAULBS010114236.1:0-14780 GCA_032355785.1 Symmetromphalus regularis | reverse complement strand
TGCTACTACTAATACTTCTGCTACTACTTCTACTACTACTAATACTACTTCTACTACTACTTCTACTACTACTTCTACTACTACTTCTACTACTACTTCTACTACTACTAATATTACTACTACTACTACTACTACTACTACTACTACTACTACTACTACTACTACTACTACTAAACCTGACCCTTTTAGACAGGTGGTTCCCTAATATAGGTTAGCTACTAAATTATCTGATTTAAAATAAAATAAAAGTTACCCTTTAATACAGGTTTTTATTACCCATATGGCTCAACATATCTTGGTACATAACAAAGTGTTACATCCTAGTACTACGTCATACTGGTACATAACACTTTTGACGTCATACTGGTACATAACACTTTTGACGTCATACAATGTCATATTTTTTAACATAGTTTGTTCCCAAAAAAGGAAAACGATTGGTTTTATTTTTGTTGTTGTTCAGGTTTTTTCAAATTTAAATTAAAATTGATAATGGGTAATAAATTGTATATTAAACTCGCTTCCATTTCACATCATGTTTAAAATCTGTACTGTATTTAAGTATACCTCACATATTGTTTATCTCGTAAGGAGGCCTATCCATCTGTTTAGCACCTTCAGCTCTTGGAATATCAAAGAGTTCACTGTGTCACTGTGCCACACATTCGTGTATCAGGTCAAAGGTCATGCATGTGTTTCTCAATATAGGAAGTTAAACAGGTGCCACTTGTCAAAATAGTAAATAAACATTCAGCTTGACAGTAAGACTTGGCAACATTCTGAAACATCATTAAAAAAATTATTCTTTTCATGGCAGCATGACCCAGGTTTTTTAAGTTCAGTAAGGTGGTTAAGTTTTATCTTCCATTAAGTGGAATAACTTCCATTCCAGCCAGTGGTCCACAACTGGTTCATCAAAGGCCATGGTATGTTCTGTTCTGTCTATGGGATGATGCATATAAAAGACCCTTTGCTGCTTATCGGAAAGTTTCCTCGAAATGCATATGTCAGAATGACCATACAATTCACATCCAATAGCCGATGATAAGATAAAAATAATGTGCTCTAAAGGCGTCGCTAAATAAAACAAACTTTACTTTAGAATAACTTGGTTCCTACCCATCGTGGGTGAGCCTCAGTGGTCTAGCGGTAGAACATTGGACTCTCAAGCCGATAACAGTGGTTCAAAACCTGTTGAAGGCTGGCTCACACTTGACTACATGCCAAAATAACCAAATATTTGACATCCATTACCCGATGGTTAATAAATCAATGTGGTTTAGTGGCGTCATTAAACAAAACAAACAAAAAAAACTACACATTGTTGTATGATGGAATTTAAAAAACTAAAAATTATTTAACGAAGCCTCTATAGCACATTGATTTTTATCTTATCATCGGCTATTGGACATCAATCATATGGTCAGTCTGGCATATGCATTTAGAAGAATAATGCTGCCGCCACGTAGGCTACTCTTTCCGATAAGCAGCAAAGGGTATTTTATATGCACTGTCCCACAGACAGGACAGCACCTACCTTTGATGAATGAGTTGTGGTCCACTGGTTGGAATTGAAAGCAGCCCAAACTGCAAACAGGACCACTGAGAGAGATCTATCCAACGACCGACTGGTTCACAGTCAGTGCTGTATGATGGGTGTATGCAAAACACTCACAAAGGAAATATTGTTGTAAAACAGTATATTAACAAAAATATTTTTAAAATATAAATTTTCCATAATGATATTCCACTGTAAAAAAAAAAAGTTCCTTTCTAAATATCTTGCCATTATATAAGTGATAAATGCCAGTGTTTTTATTTGTTCACATATAATTCCAACTCAGTTGTGCAAGTACTGTTTATAGCTTTACCTTGAATTTGCCAGCATGGATTTGTTATAAAATAAAGGAGCTTTGCTATCAAAAAGAAGCCAAAATCACAGAGGTGAGTTTCTCCTGTAGACCACATGCTGTAATGTCCGTATTTCTGATATAGGTTTCTTAATTTTTATTAATTATTAGTATTATTTTTAAAAATTTAATTCTTTAAGAGAATTATATTTCCCCTAGATCAATTGGCAATGATATACCAGTTTTTGCAAAACTTCCCGAGCGCAATACATACCACGATATATCTACCAAATGAGTATCCATCTATAAAACCTATGACTATGACAGTAAGTTATAAAAATAAAAGTTAAACTTAATTAAAACATATAAATCTACTGTGTCTATATATGATCTTTTTTCATTAGAAATTGGTACAGATCTGCCTGCCTGAGATATGTGTAATAATTAGTATGATAGTATCAAAATATTACTTTTATCACATCTTGGTAATTAATCAAACTGTATTGCAGTATGTATTGCAATATGGGTTTGCTGTATCGCAATATATTGCAATACTGTTTTGGCCGTATCATTGTATCCCTACTGAACAATGTCAAGAGAGAATCTTTTTTTTTTAACTTCTAAATATCCAGGTATTCACATTTTAACTTCATCAGCAGATGCCGTTCCAGAGTAGGAATTCACACCAACCCTTTCTCTCTTGTTTGAGGTGGAGTGCTGGATATTAAATTACATTAAAAAATCCACAAACCTTTGTGGCCCCCATACATTTAGATCATGTGAACTCTTGTGAAATCCTAGATCTTCTGCAGTTCATGGTAAAAACAAAAGTCCTAATTTAATGTTTGTGTTGGAGGACCAGTCTGTATAAGGAATTTCCAAAGACCTGTCTTTATAGGTATTTTGATCAGCCCACTCATTGTTCTGAATATATAAATGTTCTGGGGGAAAATAACCAATTTCATGGTCATTTCATTGAATCATATTAAATTGCATGTTAAATTTTATACGTACTTTTTTTCTTTCTCTACTTTGTATCATTGATATATATAATGGAAATAAAGAAATAATTTTTTTATTATTAATGACTTTAATTTTTTTTTGAAATAATTAAAATAGGTCTAGTCTTTGATTTAATATGTAGGATGTTGAGTATTGTAATTGGTAATCAAAGCAGGTGTTACTCCACGTCCCAGTCACAGGATTCTGTAACTCCACGTCCCAGTCACAGGATTCTGTTACTCCATGTCCCAGTCACAGGGTGCTGTTACTCCACATCCCAGTCACAGGGTGCTGTCACTCCACGTCCCAGTCACAGGGTGCTGTCACTCCACGTCCCAGTCACAGGATTCTGTTACTCCACGTCCCAGTCACAGGATTCTGTTACTCCACGTCCCAGTCACAGGGTGCTGTTACTCCACGTCCCAGTCACAGGATTCTGTTACTCCACGTCCCAGTCACAGGATGCTGTTACTCCAAGTCCCAGTCACAGGGTGCTGTTACTCCATGTCCCAGTCACAGGGTGCTGTTACTCCACGTCCCAGTCACAGGATGTCCAACTATCCATATATCCATTACCACCCTTGTCTCTACTATTTTTCTCATTCTGTCATTCTCTCTGTCTGTATGTCCATTCATCCAACAGTCAGTCAGTCAGTCAGTCAGTCAGTCAGTCAGTCCATCTATTAATGTATTTGTCCATCCATCTATTGATCATTCATCCATTATGTATTTCTGTCTGTCTCTCCATCAATCCATCCATTACCTACCCATGTCTTCATCCATCCCTCCATCCATCTGTCCATCCATTCATCTGCCCCTCCTTTCCACCATCTATCTCTCCATCCATTTATTTTGTCGCACTTGGCTGCAAGCCAGTATGCACTATATTATATTAAGTCCCAGGTCAAAAGCTAACTCTAATCCATTTAGAACTTTTTGAAGTGATTACAGTTCTGCTTGTCTGCATGCCTGGCAGATAAATAAATCAACTCTTCAGTGTGTTCTTGCTCACATTTTACATATCCTTGCAAATTAGCCACATTTCTAGTTAACTCCATAGATGTATATATGCATAGTTGGCATATTTCCAGGTATAAGATGAACCAATATAGATGGGGGCACGTTTCAAAATCTTGCCCTGCCCTGTTCCGCTAATGTTACTCAATTTAATTTATGAGTGCAAGTAATTGACCCTCTCATCTGGAGCAGTAGAAATATTTGATAAAGACATAATTTTGTTTGTGCTAGGGTTAATGGTTTTTGACACATGTTGTCCCTGCACATGTGTTGAGGGATTTTTGGGGGTCAAACTTCCTTATTCAAGGCTATTTTTTTTAATTAATATAATTCATAAATGTCTTGGCTAATGACATAAAACATGCCAGAATCATTTTAAAGGGAATCAGTATTTGAAAATTGTTCTAGATTCCTCTAAATTTCTCTAAATATCTCTAAATTTCTCTAAATATCTCTAAATTTCTCTAAATATCTCTAAATATATGTAAATATCTCTAAATTTCTCTAAATATCTCTAAATTTTTCTAAATTTCTCTAAATATCTGTAAATTTCTCAATGTTCCTATAGATTCCTTTTGATTCCTCTAGATTACTTAAGTATCATCTAGATTTCTTTACATTCCTCTAGATTCCTTTAGAGTCCTTTAGATTTCATGGTAGCCTATTACCAGCCATGCACAGGCCTGATGACCTACCACCCTCTCTCCCAGCACATTGTTTATTCAGTGGCTATTAGGTGTCAAATACAGTGTTTTGAAACTCATGATCTTTAGAGGACTGGAGTGCACAGGGTTTTTGAAAAAAAGCCAGTAGTGGACCACAGGTTGGTGCAAGCCACACACACCAATCATTGAGCCTTATAGAGCACTCACTCTGGGTTGGTGGTATCGAGATGAAAAATCCCATGCCTCGACTGAGATTTGATCCCAGTACCCAGTACTTACAAGCTGTATGCCCTTAAACTTGACCACTGGGCCATCGCGAATACACAGGCCCATACGTGAATACACAGGCCCATACACAGGATTTTCTTTAAGGGGGTGCATTTGTGAAGGCCCGAATGTTTTAACGTTATTCTAGTAAATTAGCGTCAATCCAAATTTGCATTTACGGACCTCGACCGATTTAGGGGGTACGTGCGCACCCGTCTCACCCCTCCTGCGTACGGGCCTGATACACCAAAATCCTTGACTACGTCCTTGGTAAATATACTCAACCAAAAAAGAAAGTATGTATGTAATCAATAGTCATTTATTATAAACCAGACAACATTCATGGCTGAAATTCTGGAATTACAGTAGATAACCATGCCCTTTAGGAAGAGGTGTGTGTGTAGTAATATCACAAGTTTCACATGCCACAGTGGTTTTCAATTAAGGTGAAATGGCATATTAAAAAAATATTCAGTAATTCAACATGCATACTTTCTTTTTTGGTTGAGTATATTATCTCACTGAAACATGCACCTGGTTATCACGTCACTGAAGAATGCTATTCATCTTGTTAAAAGATAAGGTTTTTAAAAAATATATTTCCAGAAATATATTTTTAAAAGATTATACAGAGTTCATAGGAAATTTTTATTTTATGTTTAATTTTGCTTTTAATTATCACTTTTAGAAATTGATCCTTAATTTAAGTTAGGGTCCAGTACTCAGAAACATTTTTAACTACCTTCCTAATTTTTAGAGATTTTGAAGAATTGTTACCAAACATTTGTTTTAATGTTTAATTCTGCCAACAAAAAAAAAACCAAAAAAAAGTATTAAAAAAATTTAACTCTCATTTATCTATCTTTTGGTGGATTCCTTTGATATATTCCAATTACAGAGGAAAAAATGAGATTTTATACTGTTATTATTATTATTATTATTATTGTTGTTACTAATATTGTTATTGATATTATTGGTGTTATTATTATTATTATTATTGTTGTTACTAATATTGTTATTGATATTATTGTTATTATTATTGTTGTTGTTGTCATAATTATTATTATGTTGATACTATTCTTCTTACCCTGCTGGAGCACAATGAAGCTCGTTTTTATTATTCAGAATAACACCACAACTCAGTATTTGTCGTAAATGTCATTTTTTATTAAATGACGAATATTTTCGGATGTGGCATTTGCCTGTACATGTATTTACATATATAAACAATAAGACTAACATGTACTATTTATAAATAATCAAAAGGTGGCATACAAAAAACTGCCAAACAGGGGCAAACAGGTGCGGGCCCAGCCCCATGCCAACCCAAATTGTAATCCAGGTCTTGTAACCTAATGCTCCTGACAAACCTGTGCAGAAAGCTATTTAGATGAAAATTATTAGACTGTGAGATGCATTGTCATATGCTGTATAATTAAGGAGAATACCTAACAATGCACATTCCAACTTAATAATTATCTGTTGAAAGGTCTTCATACTTGAAATGAGCAGCCAAGTGCTGAACTCTTGATGCCTTAGCATAGTAGAGAAAATAGATCAAAACAATATACATTCCAAATTATACATAATGTCAAATGTTATACTTCAAAGAGCAGCCACATGCTGAACTCTTTATGACTTAGCATGTGAGAAAAAAGATCAAAACAATACACATTCCAAATCATTACTAATGCAAAATGATATACTTCAAAGCGCAGCCACATGCTGAACTCTTTATGACTTAGCACCTGAGAAAATAGATCAAAACAATACACATTCCAAATCATTACTAATGCAAAATGATATACTTCAAAGCACAGCCACATGCTGAACTCTTTATGACTTAGCACCAGAGAAAATAGATTTAAACAATACACATTCCAAATCATTACTAATGCAAAATGATATACTTCAAAGTGCAGCCACATACTGAAATCTTTATGACTTAGCACCTGAGAAAATAGATCAAAACAATATAGTTATATACATTCCAAATGTCTTCATACATCTAAAGAGCAGCCACATGCTAAACTTTGTATGACAGAACAAATATGAAACTAACTGAAAACAATATACATTACAACTTCCTAATGTTAAATGTTATCATACTTACAAAAGAGCAGCCACATGCTGGACTCTGTATGATTCATCACATGAGAAATACATCATAAACAAGTTACATTCAACATAATATTAAAGGGTTTCCTATTTGGAAAGAAAAGCCACAGGCTGTTTTGCTACATACGAAGGACATGGGAACCCAAAAATGTACAATGAATTCCCTTCTATAGAGTTAAATGTTTTTTATATTACAGAGCAGCCAAATGCTGAACTCTGAATATAAGATTCAATGAGAACATAATGTATCCTACCTGGTACTACACTAATTGGAACCACTATCATTTACACTGCAGTCGTATTATTTGAAAAAAAGATCCAATGCTGTACCATTATGTATAAGTATTTTATGAATATGAAGTATACACACAAAGAGCAGCCAAATGCTGAACTCTTTACTGTGTATGAAGAAGAGGGGGAATTTCTGGACTTCTGACTGAAATAACATATTGAAAGCATTGATTAGGATATACTTCCGAAATACATAAGAATTCCAATGACCAAGTTTTTGTACAACACTTTCTGAATACCCCTGTTGCGCTGCTTCTGTTGCTGCACCAATTCTAAAGCTATGGCATTTATAAAACTTGGGATTTAACTCCAGCCATGATGTGGCCTCATTCAACTGTTGAGCCACATAAGAACAGGAGACAGCGCACCCATTTTAGAATAGAAACAGTGCCCCTACAGTATGATTAAATTTACTGAAACAATTCCATAGTGACCTTACGGGGCAGTGATCTACGCTTTTATTTGATATCAAATGTAAATATACTGGCTGTTTATCTTTGTTATTCTTAAAGTGGCGTAGTGTAATGTCTAGAGACACCAAATTGTCGCCCTCTTTATTGAATGTGACATCCTGTCTCTATAATACTGTGTAGAATCAGAATTAGTTTTGGAAACCAATTCCCCCATTCTCATAAAGCCATAGAAAGCCAATAGAAAAATAGACTTGAGTAACAATTCCATTAATGGACTGGGAATAATATGTTTTAGACAGCCCACTAATTTAAAAAAAATACTCTTAGTAATGGGTAATCTGGTGTCTTTTGAATCCCCAATATTTTTACAGCCTTTAATCATTTTCTTTATCAGAAAGGAGTGTGTGGGATCACTTAATTCCAGCAATTTGTGTACGAGCTAATCGGCGAAATATGAGAGGCAACTGATGCTGGACTACACTGGTTGGAATGCCAAAATGTTACAAAATTAGCTACCACAGATATGGACAATGGTTAATGAATAGAATTTGTCCCTAAAAACTTGTCCAAAATATACCAACTTCGTAAGTATGAAGAGTTGGTACTGTTTGAGTTAGCAGCGGCAAGAAGGTTCAGCGCTTCAGGAGTTAAATTGACTGTAGATAGAAAGGCACATCTGTTGGATCTCAATCCAGCCATGGAGCCATATTCAAAGTTTCCTGAAATTGTAAACATGACACCCCGTCAGCCAGGACATTATGTTTCCCAGGAACATGAGCAGATCTGAAGTAAATATTATTTGAGAGAGCTGTTAAAACTAATCGGCGAACAAGTTTCATAAAAGTAGGCTTACAGCAAGATTGCTTATTAATAACTGGAACTACTGCTTGGTTATCAGACATGAACAAAACCTTCTGGTTAGCTAGATGTTTTCCCCAAATTTCTAGAGCTACCACAACTGGGAACAATTCTTTGATGGCTATTTGTAGCGAGACCATATGCTCAGACCAAGGAAATGCAAACCAATGTGAACCAAATATGGCTGCATATCCTAAACTACCTGAAGCGTCGGTACACATGGTGAAATGTTCCGATGAAAGCCATGTATCAGCTAAAAATACTGATTTTCCATTGAAAGACTGAAGAAACTGTAGCCATGCCTGCTTATCTAATCTAGCTTCTTTATTCAACCGTACAAAATGGTGAGGTTCTTTTACTTTTATGATCAAATCTATTAGTCTATGTAAGAAAGCATGCCCTGGACAGATTACGGTACATGCAAAGTTAAGCAGACCAATGAGAGACTGGAGTTCTCGTAATGTAACCTTTTTACGTCTGCTCATGTTTTGTAAAGATGTCTGCATCTTGTGCAGTTTGTCCACCGGCAGACGACATTCCATCTGCATAGAATCGACCTGTAACCCATAGATTGTAATGACCGATGCAGGCCACTCTGTCTTGTCCTTCTTAATTGGTACTCCTACTCTCTTACATAATGATAAAAACTCACTCAAATCAACTGCACATTTTCTAGAGTTTGGAGGGCCAACAAAAAGGAAGTCATCTAAAATGTGGGACATACCTGATGCACCATATTTTGTTAACATTATCCAATGTAATGCAGTGCTGAGTAATTCGAAAGTTTGACATGAATTACTGGCTCCCATAGGAAGACAAAGGTCATAATAAAACTGCTTATTCCATGTGAAACCCAAAAGATGATGGTCATCAGGATGAATTGAAATTATGTGAAATGCATCTTCCACATCTGTTTTTGCCATTAAGCAGCCCTTTCCAAATTTTTTAACCAGAGAAATAACATTATCTATTGTATCATAATGAACTGCAGAGTGAATGTCATTAATGCAAGAGTTTACTGAAGATTCACATGGATAAGACAGATCATGAATGAGTCTATATTTGCCTGGTATTGACTTTGGAACAAGACCCAGCAGGGAACTAATAAAATTTGTGAGAGGTGGATTTGCAAAAGGACCCTTTATTCTTCCCAAATTTAATTCTTTTTGCAACTTTTCTTCAACTATCTCTTTATTATCTCTAACAGACTTGTGATTGGAAGATAACCTGGTGCATTGGACTCCTTCATGACCTAATCTAAATCCAAACATGAAGCCTTCGATCAATTTAAATAGTAGATCTGCCCTGTATCCTGCTGGTTCCCCTTTTAAAATCTTATAATGAACTGGAGTTGGAAGTGTGTGGTTTGTTTGTTGCCTTCTGGTGTAATTTGAAACATTTAGTTTTGGGAGGGCCGCCGACTCCACAAAACTGACAGACATGCCTGAAACGACAGGGGTTTTGCAAACATGCCTCCCCTTTATTAAATGCAAAGCATGTCTTAGGATGAAATGGCCACTGCTGGTTGCCATTACCCCCATATTTTCTTACAGAAAGATTTTGCTGAACCTTCATTTGAAGGTTAGCAGCCTTAGTGTATAATTCGTCCACAGGCTTTTGTCATGGCTGCCTGTGTGAGGGATGTAACTTATGGAACCTCTCATCTTACTGCCGCCATGCAAGATCGCCATGGTTGGCATGCAAATCCCGAATGGTGGCAGCATATTTGAGAAGGTTCCCTGCTTCTGACGAATGTTTTAAAATGTAAATGGCCATGAATGGGTAAATGAGATTTTATACTGTTATTATTATTATTATTGTTGTTGTTACTAATATTGTTATTGATATTATTGTTGTTATTATTATTGTTGTTGTTGTTGTTATTATTATTATTAATAGTAGTATTGTTGTTGTCATAATTATTATTATTATTATACACAAACAATGGAGAGAAAAATCCCAACATTTTAAAGATTTTTTTCTTTTATTGAATTGTACAAGTGAGACAGAAAATTAAAACAAAGAAATAAAACTTCTGGCCTCACACATCTAACCCACCTGCAGTATTGCTAACCCACCTGCAGTATTGCTAACCCACCTGCAGTATTGCTAACCCACCTGCAGTATTGCTACAGTACAAATGTCAGTTCATCAGTTATGAGGTGCATAAGATAATTTTACATAATTATGTTTGACCTTCGGTCAGGCGAAGATATTTCACTTTAGGCTCTGTCAGGCAGAAATTATCCTGACATTATTATCCATAGTCGGACTGGTTGGTTGGTTGTTTGTTATATATATTTTCTTACTCATATCTAATTAACGTTCAAGCATGCTGTCCTAGGCATATGACTCTGCTTCAGTGTTATCTATCTAGGACAGAGTTAGTATTATTATTAAAAGATGAAACCCACTACCAGCAAACTAATATAGCTACTCTTTATCAACAAGCTACAAGGATTCTTTTATATGCACTATCCCACAGACAGAATAGCACATACCACGGTTTTTAATAAACATATTGCGGACCATTGGATGGTGTAAGTGGTATACACCTACCCACTGAGCCTTACAGAATAATAGAATCTATCACCGTTGTGAGGTAAAGACAAGGCAATTCCAACCCAAGGGAGAAAATGTGCTTGTGAGGGCCTAGGTTTACCAAGGCCCTTCCAAAAACAGTTTCTCCCACGGGTTGGAATTGCCTTGTCTTCACCTCACAAATGGTGATTGATTCTTTTTCTTGACCACTTAATTGTAAAAGCAAAAGTTTTAAAACTAAAAAAAAAAAGTATTTCCCCCAACATGACGTTACATTGTTCTTTTCCTTGTTTTAGTGACACCATTTGCACTTTTATAAATTATAATGACGTCATATTTAGTATAGGCATTTTATTTTATATATTTTTTTATTTGTTCAATATTAATTAAAATAAATATGTTATTATTACTTTAGATTTTTAATTTAAATTTGTATTTCAATCTTTGAATATATTTACAACCAAAAAATGTCACCTAATAAGTAGTTCCATTATTAGTTTGCTGTCTAGCCCACAGGTCGGACAGATTTATTTAGTCGCCGGGTCAGACAGATTTATCTAGCCCTCGGGTCAGACAGATTTATCTAGAACCATGTAAAAGCTGGATAACTCTGTCCAGTGGGCAAGAACAATCACTCTGGGTTGGAACCTGCACTGAGATTAAAAATCCTATACCTTGACTGAGATTTGATCCAAGCACCTACACCCGAAAGTCTGATAGAGTAACCACTGCACCACTATGGTCAGTCAGATTGATCCCTTTCACTGGACCACAGAGGCTCAGTGAAGAGGACAAATCATAAATAACATAAGTTTAACACAATGGGTGGATATTAACCAATGAGCTGGGGTGTTATAAATTCTGTGAGTTTGACACCTAATAGTCACTAATTAACCAATGAGCTGAATTGTTACAAAGACCATGATTGTGACACCTAATTGCCACTAATTAACCAATGGGGTTGAGTGTTACAAATACTTCGAGTTTGACACCTAATAGCCACTAATTAACCAATGAGTTGGGGTGTTATAGTTATTGTGAATTTGACACCTAATAGCCAGTAATTAACCAATGAGCTTGAGTGTTACAAATACTGTGAGTCTGACACCTAATAGCTGCTGATTAACCAATGAGCTGGAGTGTTATAAATACTATGTATTTGATACCTAATGGTCACTAATTAACTAATGAGCTAAGGTATTACAAATACTGCAAATTTGACACCTAATAGTCGCTGATTAACCAATGAACTGGAGTGTTACAAATACTGTGAATTTGATACCTAATGGCCACTAATTAACCAATGAGCTGAGGTGTTACAAATACTGCAAGTTTGACATCTAATAGTCGTTGATTAATCAATGAAATGGGGTGTTACAAATACTGCAAGTTTGACATCTAATAGTCGCTGATTAACCAATGAACTGGAGTGTTACAAATACTGTGAGTCTGACATCTAATAGTCACTGATTAACCAATGAGCTGAAGTGTTACAAATAGTGCAAGTTTGACATCTAATAGTCACTGATTAACCAATGAGCTGGGGTGTTACAAATACTGTGAGTTTGACATCTAATAGTCACTGATTAACCAATGAGCTGAAGTGTTACAAATACTGCAAGTTTGACATCTAATAGTCACTGATTAACCAATGAGCTGGGGTGTTACAAATACTGTGAGTTTGACACCTAATAGTCGCTGATTAACCAATGAGCTGGGGTGTTACAAATACTGTGAGTTTGACACCTAATAGTCACTGATTAACCAATGAGTTGAGATATTACAAATACTGTGAGTCTGACATCTAATAGTCACTGATTAACCAATGAGTTGGGGTGTTACAAATACTGTGAGTTTGACACCAAATACTCTGATTAACCAATGAACTAGGATGTTACAAATACTGTGAGTTTGACACATAATAGTCACCGATTAACCAATGCCCTGGGGTGTTACAAATACTGTGAGTTTGACACCTAATAGTCACCGATTAACCAATGAGCTGGGATGTTACAAATACTATGAGTTTGACACATAATAGTCACCGATTAACCAATGAACTAGGATGTTACAAATACTGTGAGTTTGACACATAATAGTCACCGATTAACCAATGAACTAGGATGTTACAAATACTATGAATTTGACACATAATAGTCACTGATTAACCAATGAACTAGGATGTTACAAATACTATGAGTTTGACACATAATAGTCACTGATTAACCAATGAACTAGGATGTTTCAAATACTATGAGTTTGACACATAATAGTAACTGATTAACCAATGAACTAGGATGTTACAAATACTGTGAGTTTGACACCTAATAGTCACTGATTAACCAATGAACTGGGATGTTACAAATACTGTGAGTCTGACATCTAATAGTCACTGATTAACCAATGAGCTGGATTGTTACAAATATTGTGAGTTTGACACCTAATAGTCACTGATTAACCAATGAACTAGGATGTTACAAATACTGTGAGTCTGACACATAATAGTCACTGATTAACCAATGAGCTGGATTGTTACAAATACTATGAGTTTGACACCTAATAGTCACTGATTAACCAATGAGCTGGGTTATCATTAAACAAACAAACAATGCTTTCTTTCTCAGTGCCTATCCTAAAAATTGGCAGATTCCTGTTTTAATGTAATTTCGTCATTCTTTGATATCGTTTTAAACTTGTTTATAACATTTGGTTAATCATCCTTATTTAATAGACTTATAATAACAATTTCTTGATTTAATTATACACATTAAGAGTGTATTTTGGCAGACATAGCATCGAGTAACACATCACATGCAGCGTGGTGGCATGTAGGTTGCAGATTGGTGGCATGAAGGTTGCAACATGCTTTCAGGGTGATAAGACTAATTGCCATGTTCTGCAACTTGTCTTCTTATAAAGATTAGAGAGGATCGTTAGCTCACAAGAGCCATTCTCTAGATATTTAATTACATACCGATGTACCAGGCTAAGAGATAGTATGCTGGGTGTTGTATATCAAGTGAAAACATTATGATAGTTTGCTGAACATTGTGCCAGACTTTGTAATACATACACTAAGCGTTATCATCACAGTTAAAGAAAAGGTAAAACTATTTTTGATTCTTAGGGCCGATTTCTCGTTGACGTTTCAGCCATGATCTACAGTTCAACTCATTCTTTTAACATGTGTGGACACAGTTTGAACTTAGAATCGAGGTTGAACTGTCAACGAGAAATCAGCCCTTAGACATGCTTGATTGGGTGGTGCAGTGGTTTTGCTATTTGACTAACAGATGGTAGGTGCAGGGATCAAATCTCAGTTGAGGCATGGGATTTCTTATTTCTGTATTGACTCCAACCTAGAGTAAGTGCTCTGCATGGCTTAATGGGTAGGTGTACACAACTTACACCGACCAGTAGTCCACAACTGGTTTATCAAAGGGAGTCAAATGTGCTGTAATGTCTGTGGGACAAAAAGAACAAAAATGCATGCCCTAATTACTTGACTTTTTAATATTGAAAAATTGAACAAGTATAATGAAGGATTCTCATTGGTCAATCAAAATCTAAATATAGTAAGGATGAGTTTGATTGAGTGTCTTTGAGTAACATTTGAATTCAGTTCTGTCCCTATAAGTAAAATATGTTGTTAAAAATAGTTCACCGGCCTCCGTGGCACAGTGGTTAAGCTATCGAACTCGAGGCTGGTAGGTACTGAGATCAAATCTCAGTCGAGGCATGGGATTTTTAATCTCAGT